>BSSO01006800.1:0-11591 GCA_030267885.1 Mesembryanthemum crystallinum | reverse complement strand
GGTGGTTTCGCTTAAAAAAAATTATATAAGGTGGCTGCATAAAAACGTCATATTTTATAAGGTGGTTTCTGACAAATTTTTCTAAAAATTATAAAATGATGAATATTATAAAGTTCTACTTAACAAGTTAACATGAATCTAATATAAGCATTTTCACTTTGTAAATTTTATATATTTTTACAAATTAATGGTCAAATTTTTTTAATCTTTGACCGCAAAAAGTTCATTGTAATGAACCTACTGAGACGGATGGAGGATAATTTATTCAAATTGCATTATTTTTACTAACGAAAGAACACCTTTATACGTGTAAATTAATTTTAAATAACAAATAATTTGAGATTTGAGATGAACGAGTATCGGAAATCTACATGAGAGTTTCGGTATGCAAGGGCATACCCATATTACATTAGTATATTATATTTTCTCTAAATTTAGTCAATAAATATAGATATATGTATATTTATACCCAATATAGCACAACTAAAGTATACTATAGTTACCCATTTTAATTTTTTATTTACTCCACCAGGTAAAAAATTAGGTTACGAATGATCATCTAGAATTGCTATATTTTATATTTTTTTGATTGATAGACTTAATATATCTATTTAGAAAGCTTTTTCGCGCTTAAAGAGTTGTACTAATGATTTCGGGCGTGTTTACTGACTTTTTTTTTCCTTAAGTGTGTTGAAGACTTTTGGAAGCATGTATACACCTATATGATTATGTCATACATGAAGTTTTTTACAGTAAAAAGTTGCAATTATATTTGTGGCTGTATTTAAGAATTTTTTTTTTTTGTTTTTTTTTGGATGCATGTATCAATTTTATTCAACCAAAAAAGTGCATCCCCTTTATGACCGTTTCTGGATCTAATAGTATATGTTTTGACTTTTGAGAGTTAGAGAGATTAGATAAATTGAGTAATAATAAAAAAAAAATAAAGGAAAATTTTACATGACGTCCCTATGTTTTACACTTTTTCATATGGTGGATGATATTATTTTTAAATTCTACATGTAAATTTCTCATTAAATTATTTGTCATAAAAATACTAGATTTCATTAACAAAACTCATCCCTGATCATTGGGTATACTTTCTCCCTCTAACACCTCACTATTTATCAAATAGAATTCATTGTCCATTGATCTGCTCTATACCCTAAGGCGAGATTTGAACAATGAACCTTATTTAAGGGTAGATAGGTCTCTATCCATTCAACCACACCCTCTTCATTAAAGAATTCATTGAGATGCATACATGATGTGAAGTGTTTTGAAGATAATGAAAGTGGGAAAATGAATATTGAAGAAGTAAGAGGCCTCCAAAATGGGCCTTGGAAGAGAGAGAGAGAGAGAGAGAGAGAGAGAGAGAGTGTAGTGAAAATTCAATGTAGTTGTAGACTTGTAGTGCGGCAATTAATTAAAGGAAAGAAAGACCAAGTCCAGTACTTGTGAGTTGTGAGTCAAACTCAACGCACCTCTTCTAGAACACCACCTCCCTACAGTCTACACTACACCTTGATTGCGTTGATGACTTGACTAAGTTATACTCTACATATATGGAGTATTTCATGCTCCTAGTTATTAATTAGAGTATTTTTTGACTTCTAAGAATCATTCAAGAACTAATTGAGTTGGATTGACAAATATTATATAGGATTACTAACATCAATCCAAAAAGAGAAAGAAAATGTAAAATACCAGAATAGTTATTTTTTTTAAAAAAAAACTATCTAATAAAAAAATACTTATAATTCAGATAAGTTTCACTTTCATTTTTACTGTTAATTGTTAATTTTGTTGAACTTTACAGATCTTTAATGCATAGATACGGGGATCCTAATAATCAGTTCGCCTTTCTTAATTTTTGTCATTTCTACTGATATTTGTTGATTTTACTGAACCAAAATAAAAATCTAACAAATATATATAGCTTAATATAGATTAGAGCCTTAATTGTTGTTTTCCATTCTATAGATTTTTCTTAGAAGAGTCCACTATAGGATTTTTGGGTAAATGACTACATCTAACATTGTAGACCATTCCTATCAAAAATAAAATAAAAACGTTGTAGACCATGTCATTTCGGATCACAATCTAATACGTGCAATAAAATTAAGAAATCCGGAATACAATGATATATAATCACAAGCTACCAAAACAAGGACAAACTAATTCTAATTAACAAATAAGGTCAAAATTTCAATTCTTATCGGCCCTTTGAGTTCAATTTTTGTCAACCTTTTATATATCATCTAAAAGTTATACATACATATAATGAAAACTTTACCAACTTATAGTTAGTTGAAATCAAATTAACTAAAAATTAGGTAAATCCCCAGACTAGGAGTAACTATTAACTTAGACCAACCAGCTTGTCTCTAATGAAATTAATTTCAATGAGGCTACCATTTAACCCAACTTCAATAAGTGCATCTAAATACAACCCATAAACCTTTATTATTCATACTGTTCAATGACACATCTCAAATCAGAATTTGCCCGGACCGAAAATCAAAACTTTCAACGCGCGCCCAAACTCAGACACATCAGGATTTCCGTTAAAATTGGAAAAACCCGGCTTTTTTTTTTTTTAATTCCTAACGACATTTCAACTTTCAACTCAGTTGAACCTTCTTCTACAACTAGAAGCCGCCTATCAAGAATGGTCGCAATAATCATAAATTCAATTACTTTACAATATGATAAGATTCCTTCAACTATGTATATAAACTTCTCAACACTTTCATTACTCACAAGCTAAGATTTTTTTATCAAGATACATTTTTTTCCTCACTTGGCCCATTATTCTTTCATTCATTGGGTTCTTAATTGATCTGATCAACAAGACGGCGACGAAAAACAGAGAAGACAAGTTCAGAATTTTGAGTTTTGGTGTTAGAAGGTGAGCAATGGATACTGGTGACATTGCCCAGATTGGTGGGAGTTTAAGTAGGAACGGCTCGTTATGGAGGAGTCAAAGATCAGAAGTGTTCTCTCGATCTACGAGGGAAGAAGACGATGAGGAAGCTCTCAAATGGGCCGCTCTTGAGAAGCTCCCAACCTATGATCGTCTAAGGAAAGGTATACTTGCTGCCTCCCATGGTGGAGGCAATGAGATCGATGTTCATAGCCTCGGATTTCATGATAAGAAGAATCTTGTTCAGAGGTTGATTAATATCACTGAGGAGGACAATGAGAAGTTCTTGTTCAAGCTCAAAAACCGTATTGAAAGGTGCGTGTTTGCGTTTTTCTTTGGTCGTCAAGACATCAAGCTTGAATTGGGCTAGCTTAGTTTGGTTGCGAGGAAAATATAATTAATAAGATTTTACTTGGATTGCTTATATTTTCAACTGAACCGAAAAATGGCTTCTTGTTGCTCTGTCTGTTTTCCTGTTGAGTTTTTTGAGTGACGGGTTTTGTTGTTTGTGCGAAATTTTGTTGCAGGGTTGGGATTGATATTCCTACAATTGAAGTGAAGTTTGAGAATTTGAACATTGAAGCTGAAGTGTTTGTGGGAAGCAGATCTATACCCACATTCCTTAACTTCATTACCAACATGATTGAGGGAATATTTACCTCTTTGCATATACTTCCCACCAGAAAGAAAAAATTCACCATCCTCCATGATGTTAATGGGATCATCAAGCCAAACAGGTAATCAAAGGGGCGATGATCAAAAAAAAAAAAAAAAAATACTTATAATTATTCTTATCAATATATGAAGAAATCAAAATTTATATCATTTCTTATAAGTTTTTTCTCTGTTTTTTGCAGGTTGACATTGCTTTTGGGTCCTCCAAGTTCTGGGAAAACTACCCTACTCCTAGCTTTGGCAGGAAAACTCGACAAAGCGCTCAAGGTAAACATAACTCGATTGCTATGTTACTAGTATGATTTTTAAGAATTTTCTCTGTTTTTAGTCTAAATTGATGTGTCCAAAGTGTCAACATACAATATGAGGGTGTGTTCGAGTATGTCAGATCAAAATAAGGAGCCTAATGTACGTTAACTAAAATTGATTGTAGAACACATACCTTAATTTGGGCATGTCTTATATACTATTGGCAAGAAAGTTAAAAGAGTTTTTCACACTAACAGGTTACGGGGAGAGTAACATACAATGGGCATGGGATGAACGAGTTTGTGCCAGAAAGAACAGCAGCGTACATAAGCCAACATGATGTGCACATTGGCGAGATGACAGTAAGAGAAACATTGGCCTATTCTGCTAGATTCCAGGGTGTTGGATATCGTTATGGTTCGTTCTCTCTTCTTCTTCTTCTTCTTCTTCTTCTTCTTTTCAACATCTGTGTGAACTCTTTTATTGAACAGCAATGACCCAACATGTAACTGATCTTTTTGTATTTGACAATTTCACAGAGATGTTAGCTGAGCTATCTAGGAGGGAGAAAGAGGCTAACATTAAGCCTGATCGTGATATTGATCTTTTTATGAAGGTAATTCCCTAAACTTTTACTTCCAAGATTTTAGAACACGCAATTTTCTACTGAGTTCAGTGAGCTTACTGATTCATATTGTGTCATGAAAATCTAATCTTTAATGCTTTGCCTTGTCCAATATTTTCAGGCTTCAGCAGCTGGTGGCCAGGAGGAAAATGTCGTTACAGATTACATCCTAAAGGTTTTGGGGCTAGAAGTATGCGCAGATACCATGGTCGGAAATGAAATGATAAGAGGCATTTCAGGTGGACAGCGAAAGCGAGTCACAACTGGTAAATACAGAACTTATCCTTAAAACTTGAATGTTAAAAACAAAGAGAACAATGACTCTTCAACTATCATTTTTATCACATTTCCCTCATCTTAAAGTCCATCATATAATATATGCTTTTACTGCTTATTATAGGTGAGATGCTAGTTGGACCATCCAAGGCATTGTTTATGGATGAGATATCAACTGGTTTAGATAGTTCCACAACATACCAGATTGTGAATTCAATCAGACAATCAGTTCATATCCTGAATGGGACTTCAGTTATCTCTCTCTTACAACCAGCACCAGAGACATATGACCTCTTCGACGATATCATCCTTCTTTCGGATGGCTACATAGTCTACCAAGGTCCTCGAGAGCATGTGCTCGAGTTCTTTGAGTCTATGGGATTCAAATGTCCTGAAAGAAAGGGGGTTGCAGATTTCTTGCAGGAAGTAAGTAACAAAACCCTCCTTTGAACGATGTCACCTTTGTTCAGTAAAAGAAATGCAATTTTCATATCAGCAAAAGAAGATCTCATTAGCTTAATAAAATTTGATGCAGGTGACATCGAAGAAAGATCAGGAGCAATACTGGTTGAGAAGGGATGAACCCTACCGGTACATCCCTTCAAAGGACTTCTATGAGGCTTTCCAATCTTTCCACGTTGGAAGAAAGATGGCGGCTGAGGTTGCTACTCCATTTGATAGAAGCAAAAACCACCCAGCTGCTCTGACAACAAAAAAATATGGTGTCGGGAAAAAAGAATACTTCAAAGCCACCATTTCCAGAGAGTTCTTGTTGATGAAGAGGAACTCCTTTGTCTACATCTTTAAACTCACTCAAGTATGTCTTCAACTCTAGACCTTTATAATTTATATTTCGGGTTTTAGATTATCATCTTAATTGCTATTTGATGATGATACTGATGTAAATTTTCTTGAATTGATCTAAACCAGCTTATCATAATGTCCTTCATATCAAGTACTATGTTCCTGCGTACCAAAATGAGCAAGGACAAGATTGGAGGTCCAATCTACTTAGGAGCATTGTTTTTCGCAGTGATGGTGCTTATGTTCAATGGACTGGCAGAGATGTCGATGACCATAGCAAAGCTTCCTGTGTTCTACAAGCATCGTGACCTCCTCTTCTTCCCTCCGTGGGCATATGCTCTTCCTAGCTGGATCCTCAAGATCCCGATTACCTTCGCTGAAGTCGCTATTTTCACCTTCACCACATACTATGTCATTGGATATGACTCCAATGTTGGAAGGTTGTTTAAGCAGTATCTCCTACTAGTACTTGTCAATCAAATGGCATCTGCTCTGTTTCGAGCTGTTGGAGCACTGGGAAGGAATATGATTATTGCATTTACATTCGGGTCAACTGCGTTGGCCGCGCTTTTTGCCTTGGGCGGTTTTGTCCTCACACGAAGTATGACACAAAGCTTATCTTAAGACTTCTAACGAAAGTTTTTATGATACAAAAGCTGATGCTAAGTTGCTAACCACCATCTGATTTTTTGCCCTTTTTTCCTTCTTTTTTCGCAACAGCGGATGTGAAGCCATGGTGGAAATGGGGTTATTGGTCATCACCCTTGATGTATGCTCAGCAAGCAATGGTTGCCAATGAGTTCCTCGGACATAGTTGGAGCACTGTAGGTTTTCGATTTTAAACTTCAGACATACCAGATTTGTGTTTCTCTCCTAAGTTATGACATAGGAGTAATATTGTTGGTTGCATGTCACAGATTCCTACAGGACAAAGTGAAACACTTGGCGTGCAAGTCATGACAAGCCGAGGCTTTTATCCTCATGCATACTGGTACTGGATTGGTGCGGGTGCATTGCTCGGATTCGTTTTCTTACTCAACTCCCTTTATGCTCTTGGTCTCACTTTTCTCAATCGTATGTGCCTCTAATTCTTGCTTAGTTACCTGTATGATGAATTCAGAACTTATTTTTTGCTAGCTTTTATTGATTTTGTACTGAGAATGTGTATAAACATGCAGCATATAAGAAAACTCAAGCAATTCCAGATGAAGATACTGACAATGATGGAGACATGAGAGGAGGTGCGTTTAAGGAAGTGTTTGATATGTAAAAGCTAACTAATGTGCTTAGTTTGTAAACTTGGATGTGCTAAAGTGTTCTAAATTGGTGTGTAGTTGGAGATGAAATTGTAGTAGAAGCAGCAGAGCAAAGGAAAAGGGGCATGGTTCTTCCATTCGAGCAACACTCAATAACATTTGATAATGTTCGATATTCGGTTGATATGCCAGTGGTAATTAAATATCTAACTCATTCAAATTCCATTTTTACTCATAGCATTTAAAAGAGAATAAGAACTAAGGGATGAAACTCTTAAAATGCAGGAAATGAAAGCCCAAGGGGTGACTGAGGATAAGTTGGAGCTTCTGAAAGGAGTAAGTGGAGCTTTCAGGCCTGGTGTTCTGACAGCTCTAATGGGAGTTAGTGGTGCTGGGAAAACCACCCTCATGGATGTTCTTGCTGGTAGAAAAACCGGGGGATACATCGATGGAGACATTAAGATTTCCGGTTATCCTAAGAAACAAGAAACATTTGCCCGAGTCTCAGGATACTGTGAGCAAAATGATATCCATTCTCCCAATGTCACAGTTTATGAATCACTTCTGTACTCGGCCTGGCTTCGTTTGTCTCCTGATGTCGATACTGCGAAAAGAGAGGTTGGTGTTCTTATTCCTTTCTTTCTCCTTCCCTCATTTCTCAATATCATTCTATCTAATTTGGAATTTATACTCTTAGCATATGAGTTTCATTGCTTTGCTATCAATCTATATATAATAGTAAGATAAGTATATTAAATAAGTTGTTTGACCACAAACCTCCACATCAGCTTAGTTGTCTATTGAGTTGTCTTACAAACCATCCATGTCATCTGCAAACTAAATGAATACAAAAGAAAACAAAAAAAAAAGGGAAAAATAAATCTCGCTCATCTTCACCTGTTTGTTCTTAAATCACATTTCTCGTCTACAGATATTTGTAGAGGAGGTGATGGAGTTGGTTGAGCTGACCCCATTGAGGGGAGCACTGGTAGGGCTACCTGGTGTGAGTGGTCTGTCAACAGAGCAGCGAAAGAGACTGACAATTGCGGTTGAACTAGTTGCAAACCCATCAATCATTTTCATGGACGAGCCAACTTCAGGACTCGATGCAAGAGCTGCAGCCATCGTGATGAGGGCTGTCAGAAACACTGTGAACACAGGAAGAACAGTTGTGTGTACCATTCACCAACCTAGCATTGACATCTTCGAGGCTTTTGATGAGGTAAGAAATGCTAATGAAAAATATTGAAACAGGAAGCTTTTGTAAAAAGTTCTACATGGCATATTAATGAGTTTTGTTTGGCGGCTGCAGCTGTTTTTGATGAAGAGGGGAGGTCAAGAAATATATGTTGGGCCCTTGGGACAACATTCTTGTGATCTGATCAACTATTGGGAGGTAAATAGTCCTTAAAACAAACACTGGGAAAAAATCATTTGGAGTTTTCTCTTTGAAATCTTACAGTTACAAAACATACTGTTATCTGCAGAGTATTCGAGGAATACCAAAGATCACCAATGGTTATAATCCAGCAACATGGATGTTGGAAGTCTCCACACCAGCACAAGAGGTTGCACTTGGGGTAGATTTTACTGATATTTACCATAACTCAGACCTCTATAGGTGGGTTTAATAAAATAGTAAGCTTGAATTTATAAGTATATTCATTTCTGTACCTAATGTTTAGTAACTTTCATTACAGGAGAAACAAAGGACTGATCCAAGATCTGGGAACGCCTCGTCCTGGTTCAAGTGACCTTTACTTCCGAACTCAATACTCACAGCCTTTCTATGTCCAATGCCTTGCTTGTTTGTGGAAACAACATTGGTCATACTGGCGCAATCCTCCTTACACTGCTGTCAGATTTCTTGTCACCACAGTCATTGCTCTCATGTTTGGGAGTATCTTTTGGAAACTTGGTGGCAGAACGTAAGTGATATTATCAAAAACCATGAGAAACTAAATTAAAGAGAAATATTTTTGAGTTCTTGTGGTAACTTATTTTCAATATTTCATTTCCTCTTCTAGGAAGAAGACACAAGATTTGATAAATGCAATGGGCTCGATGTATGCTGCTATCATTTTCCTTGGTGTCCAAAATGCATCTTCTGTGCAGCCAGTGGTTGCTGTGGAAAGAACCGTCTTCTACAGAGAAAAGGCTGCAGGAATGTACTCAGCTTTGCCTTACGCCTTTGCTCAGGTAACTTAGTTAAAACTATAGCAGTTTAGCTAACTACTACTGACATATTGTAATTTAATGAAAATAATTGGGGTTATGTTTTTCCATAACACAGGTCATGATTGAGATCCCATACGTACTTATGCAAGCAGTAGTATATGGTGCCATAGTTTACTCGATGATTGGCTTTCAGTGGACAGCTGCAAAGTTCTTCTGGTACTTGTTTTTCATGTTCTGCACTCTCCTCTACTACACTTACTATGGCATGATGGCTGTGGCCATCACACCAAACCAGCATGTAGCTTCCATTGTTGCTGCTGCCTTCTATGGCATATGGAACCTTTTCTCCGGCTTCATCATCCCAAAACCGGTATGTTTAAATAAGATAATTTAAGGGTCTAATATCTTTATTAAACAATTAAGGATTCAAGGTTATACAACATATACAGCTAATCAAAATGGTTTCTATTGACCACCCTGTTCAAAGATAGCCTCTATTGGCTTCACTAGAACCCATGCTTTAACACAAGCGCCTTCTTTTCCATTTTTTTCATTGCTAAGGGATTGTAGTTTCTAAATGAATTGCTACTTGGCTATGAAACAGAGGATGCCAGTATGGTGGAGATGGTACTACCACATCAGCCCGGTGGCATGGACCTTGTACGGATTAGTGGTATCACAATTTGGAGACTTACAAGAAGTAATGACAAACACCGAAAACCCCCGCAACCAAACCGTGCAAGAGTATATCAAAAACTACTTTGATTTCAAACATGACTTCCTAGGGGGTGTTGCTGGGATAATCATCGCCTTCCCACTGCTATTCGCTTTCATCTTCGCCTTCGCTGTCAAGACTTTCAACTTCCAAAAGCGATGAGGAGCATCAATTGAGCCAGGCAATCATCCCAGGAAAGCTTGTACAAGTACAGAATTTTTTGTGTTGTATCTACAACTAATATTAGTACAGTTGACTCTTTTGGTTTATAATGATCCTGTGTATACTATTTAGTGCATACTAGTATGAAATTATTATTGTTAAGATCATCTGTTATATAGCCCTCAGGTCTCAACAGAACTTTGTTGTGAATAAAATCTTTGATGTAACTTTTTCAATAGGAAGTCACTAATCTTTAAGTTTAGATTTGAACTTGTTACAGACAAATTTTATCTTGTTTGAGATCCATCTTTCAGAACCTTTATATGAGTTCAAAAATATTTTTAGATTGTAATTTCCATACAGTTTCTGAAACAATCAAAACAAGCTAATTGGCCAGAATAAGCATGCACTACAGTTCACAAATACACTCCACATGTACTTTATATAAAAAAAATGTCCACATATGTATCCTTTCATAAAAGTTTTTCGAGTCATTAGAGTTACCTTTCTTGCTGAAATCGGTGCACTCGTAATCATTTAGCGAACTTGATCAAAGCTTGCTTGATAATAAATGAGGCGAGTACAAGCATAGTCATAGTCGGCTCCGTTCGAGTCCACTCTTTTACAGCCCTGATCAACATTAACCATTGTTGATATTTTCGAGCCTAATTGCAAGGCAACTTAAATGAACTCAAAAGGGAGAATTACACTTACCAAATGCATTTGACGGTGTCGTTTCATTCCGACACCGAAGAGGGAACGAATATTAAGTGGTATAATGGTGGTATCCGGTGCGACCGTCCTAATCGGTGGCAGCGGGTACGGCGGCGGCGGCGCGAGTGCGCCACCGTAGCTGGGTAATCGCCGATCATCCATTGATAGATTAGACTATTAGAGAGCAATGAACAGAAGGGTGGGGGTAACGGTAAATGTATTGGGCCTAGTTTAAAAGGAGTTTTGGTGCCAATACTGTTAAAGAGCCCGGCCCATCGACTGAAGAGGGATAGAGGTACTCCAGTCTCCACTCGTAGGGAATTTGAAATGAGCACAACTAGTAGCTTTATTGTTTAAGATAATATAAATTAAGGATTTTTTCAGGAAATCTGGTAACTCTGTTGTACAACTGTCTAACCGTTAGACGACTAAATTTAAGGGTGACTTTTTGTAACTTATGGGTTATTTTTAGTCACTTAGGGGCTATTTTTACAACTTTGAATAGGTGTTATTGCATATCAGACACGTTGACATTACACATATCTACCCTTAACTCAACACATATTAGACTTTTGATGTGTTGACTTGTGGGTAGAGTTGACAAATGTGTCGTGTCGTGTCATATTTGTGTTCGTGTCGAAGATTAATCGTGTCGGAAATGCTTGACACTAACCCGACCCGTTTAATAATCGTGTCGAAAATGCTTGACACTAATCCGACCCGTTTAATAATCGTGTCAAACTCGTGTCGACCCGCTTAACACGTTTTGCAATTTATCTAAAGTTTTTACTTGTTAAAATAAAAAATCAATAAAATAACACTATTACTATTCGAAACTTATTGATGAGAGGTTTCACTTATGCATTAAGTACATAAAATAGGAAAGTTGTATATTCACACTTCAATTTTTAACAAAAATAGGGTATACATGAGCTTATTCTCATACATGTTTGAATAAACGGGTCAGAGCGTGTTGGTTTCGTGTTGAAAATCTCAACCCTAACCTAACCC
>BSSO01006799.1:0-11593 GCA_030267885.1 Mesembryanthemum crystallinum | reverse complement strand
TAGACGTGGTGCTCGAGCGAGACGGGTGGCTATGCTTTTGTTGTAGTTGTGGCTTGAAGCATGGAACTCGCGACTTTGCTCTAGAAGATAAGAAGAACTGGTTGGTCATGTGCTTATGATTCATAGTACTGAGTCGTGGAACATTAGAAACATGGGTTGTAGGACTCTTCAACGAGCCGGAACTCGTTGCCATAGTGCTATCTCGAGCAAAATCGTCGTTCTCCATCACAACCTTATCATTGATGAAATCTTTCATCTCCACAGAGGGAACACCCTCGTGGGCAACACTATCATTATCCATCACTACCTCTGCACTAAAGGATTCAACCTCACCCACAGAGTTGTTTGTAGATGAGTCGGTAATCGTTGAGCTATTAGAAGGAGTGCAGGATGGAAGACCCTTATCATGGGTAATATCCATAGTTGTATGACGGATTCGAATTGTCATCAATGACATAGATGTAGGATGGTAAAAACCGACTTCTTGCCCTTCTATCACCTTTTGATACACTATTTGAGGAACCACAAGAAATTGGTTCATTTTCCTATTGAAATACTTGAAGGGGAACTTCTTGCAACCCACATGGCTAGAACCGGTGTGCTTAGGCTTGATCTCGGGACTTTGAAGTAAGACAGGCTGCTCCTTGTGTGTCTCACTATTAAGGTGAGTCTTCTCTCTACTATCTATAGTAGAAATCATGGATTTTGCTTCTTGATCACAAATTGAAGCCTTCTTAGAATTCATAGTAGAGTTCTCACTTGTAGAAGAAATTTATAAGGTGGTTGCTTTAAAAACAAAATTTATTAGATAGCTGCATAAATAAAATAAAATAAAATAAAAAAATTCATATTATAAGGTGGTTTCTAACAAATTTAACAATTAATAAAGATAGTTTTCCTATAAATTTTCGTCTTAATATAAATAATGTTTGTTAAAAAAAAAAGGGAAAATTTCACTCCGGTGACCTGAGGTATAGCGATATTTCACTTAGGTGACTCGACGTTTTCATAATATCTAAGAGGTGGCTTCTTTTGAAGCTATTTTTAGACAGGTGAGTTGAACCGGACTTTCGATCACCGGATGCTGACCTGTCACTTACTTTTCAAATATTTCAATTACCAGTACTTATTTTGTACTTATTTTATGCCTAAAATACCCTTGTTTCTTATAGAAGCATTTTTTAGCATTTTTAATTAAGAAAATTACACAATTATTTATCCTCTTTTTTTGGACCTCCTTTAAATATGAATTAAGTGAGAGAAAATATTTTTTCTTTTTATATTTTTGAAAGATTGACCTTTGTTTTTTTGGTAAGAATTGGTCTTCAAATTCCACCAAATACATATAATAACATAGGGGTATTTAGGTCTTTTAACATTTCCGATAACCGGATAAGACTGTTTCACACTGTTTTTATTAAGGAAGTCACCTCTTAGATATTATGCAAACGCCAGGTCACCTAAGGAAATATCGCTATATCTCAGGTTAGCGGAGTGAAATCCCCCCCAAAAAAAAAGCATGGAATAAAATCAAAATATTCATAGGAAACATGTACTTCTGGGATAAAAGAATCCATATCAAAACAGAGTTGTAGTATTGTATATATTCTATCAAGATTCGGATTCTAAGCAGCCTCATATTTATTAAGGAGATATATAATTGATTGGGCCTACAACCATCAGCTTAATCTTTTGGTTAAAACGGTTCTTTCGAGAACTTCAGTGACCAAGAGGTCTTGAGTTCGAATCCTGGCGACCCCTTGCTCCTATAGTTGAGTCTTCTAAGCACAAGGTAGGGTGGGCCTGTGCATGATCCACGCTTCAAGCCCAATGGACATTCGCGTGAGGGGGCGTATTAAGGAGATATGATTCAACGACTAACACCTGAGATCGAAAAATCATGGCAAAGAGACGGCATCAAAGCAGCTGCAGCAGCACTCATGATCAGGATGATGAATATCATAGCCCAATGATGTGCTGATGGAAGTGCTTGTAAGGCTTCCAGCCAAGTCTTTAATGCGATTCAAGTCCGTCTCCAAAAACCGGTTCTCTGTAATCACCCATCCCGTCTTTGTCGAGATGTATCAAACCCGTTCCTCTGCCCGAGATCAGCATGTGGTCAGCTTTCTGGTAAGCTGCTATAATTCTTCTCATGGGCGTGGGAACGTCTACAATATGGTCGATATCCACATGGAGAAGACAAAGGTGAGATACTCGAGCATTAAAGAGCCATTCTGTGTCCCTCACAGCGCAGTACCTATCCAATATAGTGAATGGATCGGTATGCTTTTACAAGGATCTGAACTTCAACCATGGCCCGGATAAGATAGGATACCTTCATAATGTCACCACTGGTGAAAGCTTGGTTCTCCCTCCAACACCGGGTAAGTACAATGACTGTGAGTATAAGTTCTTCCTAGGCTTTGATCCCATTAACGCAGAATATAAGGTGCTCCACTGTTGGTCTACTTATTCTTACCCTGATATGGAAGTTGGGCTTAATGTGTTAACTGTGGGCGACAAGGATAATACATGGAGGCAGATGGACTCTCCAATGTTGATGGAGTGTTCTTTTATTGTAATCTGTTTCGTACCAGATGTAACCTTTGTCACAAAGGCATCCTATATTGGACTCAAGATTCATATCTTGATTTATATCTTGATACTATAAATGGTATACTCACTTTTGATGTTGAGCATGAAAAGTTCGAAACCATCAAGTATCCACAATTGCAAGTATATGTGTACTCGACAAATGATGAGGTGATTCGTTTGTGGAGATTAATGGACCAGAGAGACAAAAAAGGCATGTCATCGTTATGGACTGAAGAACAGGTTATCACAGTCTACCCATCCATCTTAGAATCTACTGATGTAAGAGTTCTATCTAGTCACTTTCATTTTTTAATGGGTAAATATTGTTGAACTAAAAAAAATTACATATATAATGAAAATATGTTAAAATCTATAAAAATAAACCCAATTGAAATAGTTGTTGGATTTGCCATTGTTTCAAATCAAAATTAGATGAAAGTATAATCTAAAAGATAACTTTTGGTCACATATTTTTCAGTACTTCATATCATGAGAGAAAGATTATGATGATAACTGTGTAAATTGCAAATTCATTGAAGGTCTGGTTATAAGTGCTGCATTTGATTCAAGGCATCAAGAATTTAACCTGACAGATCGAGTTACCATGGAAACTCAAACCCAGTTGTAGTAAGATGATCGTTACCTCCCATGTTGATTCGTGTGTTTCCTCCCAAAACACTTCTTCTTGAGTAAGAAGCTCTTCTAATTTAGCCTGGAGATCGGCTTCCAAGTTAATTATAAGGAAAAATTTCATTTTGGTGCCCTGACGTATAGTGTAATATTAACCTGATGACCTCAATTTTAACTATTTCCATTTTGGTGACCTGAGATTTGAAAATAAGTTTCGTTCTAATACTTGTCTTTGACTCCGTTACTTTTTCCGTCACTTTGCTGACGTGACATATTACATTAAGGCAACCAGTTAGTTTACAATGACCGCTATAGTAATTTTGCTTATGAAAACTAACATTTTCTAACTTGAAACAATAATCACTTTGACAATTTTATCCACTAAGTGAGGGAAATAAAGTAACTACAACTTCTTTTGTTCATTAAATGTGATAATATGTCTTCTACCATTAGCCATGTCAGCAAAACTGACGGAAAAAGTAACGGAGACAGAGGTAAGAACTAAAGTGAAATTTTTTATCAGATCTCAGGTCACCAAAATGGGAATAGTTAAAATTGAGGTCACCAGTTTAATATTACACTATACGTTAGGGCACCAAAATGAAATTTTTCCCAATTATAAAAACCAAATGAGAGTTGTTACACAAACCTGTTTTGAGATATATGGATTATGTCACAAATCTGTGAATCCTTGCCAGCCGTTCTTCTCAGTCCATTCTTAAGCAAACTTGCAGAATTTGCAGGGCCTATTCAATGGAAAACTGTGTTTCAAACTAAATAGGTGTGAATGGTTCTGACAGTTCATTGTTCTGGCTGACTTTTTTTGGGTAATAAAATGTTTACGAACAACAACTAAAACTATTCTGCAGCGTCTAGTATACAAAATTCCTTTACAATCATCATCCAGCTGTTTAATACAGTAAGCAGGTGGATGGGCAGATGCCCACAGAGCACAAAAATTGGCTGAATTCCGCAGTGCCTCCTTAGCTTGGCAGTCGGCAACCTTGTTAGTTTCTCTTGGGTGAAACTCAATTTTCACCATCTCCTTTTAGGAAGATCAATTCCCTGTAGCCCAAAATAAGATTGTTAAGCATCGGGTTATGTGGAACATTTCCATTAAGAGCGTTTGCAGCCGTTTGAGAGTCAGTAGACACAAGGACTTGGTTCCAGTTGGCATCAACAGCAAGCTTCAGACACCATCTGATGGCTAGAGGTACCGAATGGATGGCAGATGCTGCTTTGAGTTAGATGGTGAACCCTTGTGAGTTAAGTCCATCTATCTCTATCATCTTTAAAAATACCTGCAAGACATGCAAAACGACGAGCATATGCAGCATCACAGTTAAGCTTAACCCAACCCTCAAAGGGGTTATGAACTTTAAGCCTTTAATCTTAGCTGACTATTTTGAACTGCTAGTTTCAGAAGAAATATACTACCAATTTGCAATTAAAAAAAATACTATATTTTCAGTTATCTACCTATTTGATAGCTCAATATATTGTAAAATTACAGTTTATTATTCGATTAATTAGGACAAATAACCAAATTGCATGGTAGACTTGGAGAGAAAGAACAAAGAACTGAATGTAAAACAAGGCGAAATGGGGTCCCGTTGCTTTAATTAACAGTACAGTGATCATAATGACCAAGAGCGGCTTGGTGATCGTCAAGGTTAAGCAGAATGCAAGGAATCTCTATGTTATGAATAGGCAGATCTTGGTTTGATTGGAGGTATTAGGAATTTTTTTTTTTTTTTTTCCTACAAGGACACATGCAATATCCCGCAAACTACATGCGCCGGGCAAGTCAACCCATCAAAGATGGGCTGACAGGCTCAGGCAGAGGAGGAGACCCTCCCTGCAAAGAATGGTAGAGGAGGTTCTTAATCTCCCTACAATGAGGATTGAATCCCTGGGTTGTGAGGTATTAGGAAGTTGAGGACGATAAAATGGCCTTGATTGTTGATCAAATGGAAGACTGTACTATCTTGGGCTTGATTGGAAGGTTTGTTAAATCTCAAGCCCATTAGGTATATAATGGGTTTGAGAATGGACTACATGTATGAACCTCATGGACCAGAATCAGTAAGCATTGGGGAGAAAAAAAGTGATCATTTGTTTTATGAGAACTGGTTACAATTATCACTTTTTTCTCTTCCAAATATCAGACCTCATATATGAGATTGCCTTGGGAGAGATTAACTTATAGGATCACATTTGGTCTCTAAATAGAGCTATGGACCAAGAGTTATATGCACTTGTGTTACAAGTTTGGAGAAAGTTATTAAGAAACAAAAGGGTTCTTTATGTGGGTTTTAAATACTCAATGAAAGCAGACTTTTTTAATGTTAAACTTGCATTTATCATTGTTTTTTTTCTTCGTTTTTTCACCATAATTGAGTGGTGTAATATAGTTCCTTACCCTTTCCCAAAAAATTGCAAAGTGGAAAAAAAGAAAGTGTCAATTTAAAAACTTTCCAGTTTGTCATGGTCCTTTACCAAGCTCAAATGCATGTATCTAAACCAAAAACTATCTTAAAACAAAAAAAAAAAAAAGCAAACTGTGACTTTGGAGACCTTATTAGTCCTTACACATGAACTTTAGGGACAATATTATTGATAACCCACATCAAAAATTCAACCCATACAATTCATTCCAAATGTTACTGTCTTTCCTGTCATCAAATTTTTTCCAAATCCCATTAATTCTTGTGTCACAGGTACAACAGACAGCTGCAAGACCAAATCCTAGACATGCTTCCAGAAAGATCAGTGCTTCCTTAGACCTTAAGCCGCAACTCCCTTTATGCACCAAAAGCTTCCTTCACATCTTTTCCTCTTTTTTTTTCCTTTTTTCTTTTTCTTTTTTTTCTTTTTCTTTAAAAAAAATACTCCCTCCGTCCCATACTTACGTTTCCAGACCATTTTGGACACAAATAATAAGAAGAGGTCCAAAGTATCCTTGGTAAAGAATTAATAAAATAAAGGGTAGTGGATGATTTGAGAGAAAGGGGAATTTTTTTATTGTAATTCGGAGATAATGGAGAGGTAATATAAGGAGGTTATAGGGATTTAACGCAGTGCGGGATAAATATTTTTTTGATGGTTTGAAAATATAAGCATAGGACGGAGGGAGGGAGTATTGAATAAAATATAATCTTGAGACACACTCCAGAGCCTTTTCATAATGATGTTCTCACCAGGAGCTTATACTAATGCACTCCAGCATGCATTCATTCATGTAGTATGGGACAAAAGAATTACAGTTGTATCTTTGTGCCAAGCTACCAACCATTATTTTGTTGTTTCCTTACCGACCTAACAACATTGTTTTGACATTTCACTGCTTCTTACTTGCTTTTTCATTTTTATTAGCTGTTTTGCTGTACTACTACCAAGAGGACCTTACAAAACCAATTCAAAACAATGTCCACACCACTCATGTTTTGACTTATATAGTGAAATTAGGTGGAACTTTAACTTATAAACCCTTATATAGGGGTATAAATAGGGGTACCTTCATTTCGTAGTGTCAATTATACATTCTTTTTAGTTTTATACTATTTTTTTCTCTCGTATATTACTAGCCATTCAATTCAATGTAATACATTGAGTTCAGCTCAATTTGGTTTGGTTCACTTTAGTGTATCCTAAATTCGTTAACTATAAACCCTTCTTCCCCGGGAAGTATCCTAGGTTGGTCGATACTTTGACTACCGCCCACCTACTTTTTTTACCCGATATCTACATAATAAGAATTCCCAAATACCTCAAGGTCAAAACTATCTATATACAATTATACAAGTAAATATAACAAAACAACAGGGGAACAACACAACACAAATCCAATCCCATGTAAGATTGATGTAAATTAGCATTTCCTTACTCTAAAGAAAAACCAACAAGAGCTCATCTTCTTTGAAATTCAACTTTAAAAAAGGAAAAGAAGAAAATTAAATAAACAAAAACAAAAACTTTACATTAAGAAACAATTTTTCATGATCTGAAACCATATGGATCTTCATCTTCATCATGATTTTTCCTCCTAGAATTACTGTTCTGATGCCTAAAGAACCATTTCCAAACCTTGTAACTCTTCCTGCACTTCCTCATCTCTCTCTCACTTACACTACTAATCCTACAAGACCCACCACCACCACCACCACCACCACCACCATTTCTAAACATCTCATGACCCCCAAAAACATCTCCATTAACATTACTATTACCACCATTTCTAAACCCAAATTCCTTAGTGGTACCCCTTCTCATCAAAACTGGCACCTGATCTGGTCTTGAATCTGATGAAGATGACAAATCATGAAGCTTCAAATCAATAAAAGCAGGATCTTCATCACCACAGCTAATAAACTCACTTTCCTTCAAAGAGAAAATGTTCTTATTTGGACCCATAAACCCAGCATCATAATCAAAGTTGCTAATCCTTGCTTCAGATTCACTAAAACAGCTTCTTTTGGCAGAATCCAACATGAAATTTGCACTCACACTTGAAGCTCTAGCTGCTGAGGAAGAAACAGGAAATCCCCCACTTTCTTCAGTGTTGCTGTCATAAAATCCTCTGAAGCTACAAAGTGATCTTGATCTTGAAACTCCAACGCATTGATGATCAGAATTTTCATTGTTTTGCTTAATTTGCTTATCTCTCTTTTTCCTGAACAACCTCCCAATCTTCCAAAACCCGCCGCCACCGCCACCGCCACCGCCACCACCACGGCCACCATCGACACTCTCTCGCCTTCCGATGTCGACGCAGGTGCTGTTGCTCCTCCTGAGACCAACGGCTATGTCGTTGTGATCATTACCAGGTGGTTTGTGTTCGATTCTACTAGGTTTCGAAGCAACCGATGATGATTCCAACATTGATGACTTGTCGTTCTCCAGCAGGAAAGAGATTCTACCGACGCTTCCGACATCTGCAGAGGATGAGTTGGGGTTTGAGGAGATTTCATCGGAGCAAGAACAGGATGAGAGTCTCTGTTCGCCGCAAACAGGGCAAACGAGTTGAACGAGGCGATCAGTGAGGCAATAAGCGCAGATCCCACCAGCGGCTGATGTTGAAGAAGATGAAGATGGGTGTTTTTTACATGGGAATTCTGGCATGATGTTTTCGCCGTAGAAATCTCCTCCATTGTTGTATGCTTCAAGCTCTCTTTTTCCCCTGTCTCTCATAGCTTCTTTTCTAGGTTTGATCTTTGATGGAGGTAACAATTATGTGTTAAAGAGAGAGAAGATTTTGGCTAATTTGGGGTTGAATTGAACTGGGTTTTTGAGAATTTTGTAAATAATGGAGGATTTTTGAGGTACAAGGATGATGAATGGAAGAAAACAGAGAGGGGGAGTGATTGGCTTTAACAGGGGATGAGAGAGAATGGCGTTTGCTTTACGTTATCTTAAAGAGGGACTGAGTGAGGAGTGGAAGAGTGAAGAGTGATGAGGGCTGCAGGTATTATTGTGTTGTAGGGGAGAGAGTGAGAGTGAGAGTGAGAGAGTGAGAGTGAGAGTGAGAGTGAGAGTGAGTGAATGTTATGAGGGAAATTGAGTGAAGGGAATGAATTGAAAAGTATAATCAATTCCAAAACTGCATGCTCTGCTATTATTCAGCCAACTTGTGAAGTGTGATATGAGGAGAGATAAAGAAAAGTTTGTGTTTCAGTGTTTGTGTCTCTCTCCTACCTATTCTCTTCCCCTGTTTTTTGGGCAGCATGGACCATTGTCTCATGGCCCCCCCTCCTCCTCCCTTTTTCTTTTCTTGGCCAACTTTTTTCTTACACATGAATTTTGAAAAAACTACTCCTAATTGGCCAAATTTTATTATAGGAGTCTATCACTTGTGCACTTTCCTTTTCAAACAAAGGTGATGAATATAAGATATGTATAAGACTGGTTTTTACAAAACACAAGATAAACATACTAAAACTATGTTATCACTTACTCTCTCCTCTTTCTATTCTCTCTCGTCTCTATTTCCGTTACAGCACCACCCACTAGCCCCCCCCGACCCTAGACCCTCCCCTACCACTCCACCCCGAGCCAGGTCTATCCCACCTCTCACAATCATCTCCCCATCTCTTACGGCTCTCTCCCCACCTATAGGTTTGGAAAGACACCCAGAAATTGGAGCTCTCCAAGCATCACCTAGTGCGGGATCGAGAATGAGAGGGAGTGTGAGGGTAGGGGGACTGGAAGGAAAGGCATGGAGGGGGGCTCGGCGGAGAAAAGGTCGGGGAGGGGGCACGACGGAGAAAAGGCCGAGGAGGGAGGACTGATGGCTAGGATGGAAAATGAAGCTAGAGGGATCAAGAGAGAGATAAGAGAATAAAAAGTTTAAGTGGTAAGGTCATAAATGTTACTTATAATTGACGGTTCCATGAGTCATTTTAACATTTTGAGTGAATTATGTTGAGCCATGGTATGTCTGAAATATTCTTTATCATTTCCTATTATCATTTTGTGTAATTGAATCTCAAATAGAGTTAATATGATAGATGTTGGTTACTCAATTCATACAGACCTAATGATGTGGGTTGCCACTCGCGATATGATTCTTGCGTTGTTATCGTTAGTAAGTTTACTTCTGTTTGAAATAAATGAGTATTACAATGATCATTTTCCAAGTTGTCAAGATGAACTAGTTAGGTTGCTTTTATGTTTTAATTAAATTCAGTTGTAATAATTTAGTTATTCATATAATCAATTGAGATTAATTTAGTAAAATGTGTCCTACATTCAGCATTATCCTTTTTACATGCATCATTCTATAAGAACTTGGGTGATACATACTTCTTCGAACTACTCAATGAGGTTAGGAATAATAACATTTTTTTGGGTGATCTAAACTTATACAAACAATTTCATAACTACTCTTTTTGTCGTCATATCACGAAGGAAGAAACATAGATAGCTATAAGAAAGTGAATAGTGCAAGGCAATAGGGCCGAATGAGAATCTGTTGAGGTATGAAAGAGCGTAAGTGAGGAAGGTATCACCTGGTTAGTGAAACTATTCAACGAGATCCTTAAGTCTGCTGAGATGTCGAAGGAATGGAGATCCAATACTTGATCCCGCTTTACAAGAATAAAGGAGACATTCAAAGCTGCAACAACTATAGAGGTATTAAACTACTTAGTCATACTTCGAAGTTATGGGAGAGGATGATTGAGAGGAGAGTGAGAAAGGTAGTATCGATCTCGGATAGAGCTGTTCAAAAGCAGGTTTGGACGGGTAGCGGGACGAACCTATCATGAATTCATGACCCCTGGACATGGCCGCCAAGTGGGCTTGGGCCAGGCTAACGGGCTAGGCCATTATAAATTGACATAATCACCTTGTCCGTGTCCGCCCTTTTTCTGGGCGGAACGGGACAGGCCTAATAGGTTATCCCGTCCACGAACAACTCCATTCTCGGATAACCAATTTGATTTCATGCCAGTGAGATCTACTACAGAGTCCATCCATCTTCTTAGACGTATCATGGAATATCTTAGAGACACACACAAGGACATGCACATGATCTTCATTGATCTTGAGAGGGCTTATGATCGTGTTTCTAGAGAAGTGATGTGGAGGTGCTTGGAAGTTAGAAGAGTTCCAACAGCCTATATAAGGGTTATTAAAGATATGTACGAGGGTGCGAAGACTTGAGTAAAAACGACAGGAGGGGATAATAACGAGGATTTTTCTATCGATATAGGCTACATCAAGGTTCGTCACTGAACCCCTTCTTGTTTGTCACAGCCATGGATGAGCCCACTAAAACTATCCAAGGGGATGTTTCATGGTATATGTAGTTTGCTTACAATATTGTTTTAGTGGATGAAACTAGAGATGGCGTTAGTAACAAGTGAGAACTTTGGCGCCAAACACTATAGGCAAAAGGATTTAGATTAAGTCGGATTAAGACCGAATACATGGAATGTAGCTTTGCAAGTGGTACAGTATCCTCAAATTTGGAGATCAAGATTAGCGATGAATTTGTACAAAGAAAATATTATTTCAGATATCTTGGATCTATCATTCAAAGCAACACCGATATTGATGAAGATATAATTCATTGTATCATTGCAGGGTGGCTAAATTGGAGAAGTGTCTCTGGAGTTTTATGTTAAAGAAAATACCACTCAAATTGAAAGGTATGTTACAGTTACAAGACCGACAATGCTATATATGGGGTACAGTGTTGAGCTCTCAAGAAGAACCATATTCAAAAGTTGTTGGTGGCAGAGATGAGAATAATGCTCCATTGGATGTGCAACCTCATTAGAAGAGACATGGTGAGGAACGAAATGGTTTGAAACAAGGTGGGGGTGGTTGACATTGAGAGCAAGTTACGTGAGACGAGGGTTAGATG
>BSSO01006798.1:0-11593 GCA_030267885.1 Mesembryanthemum crystallinum | reverse complement strand
TGAGGACATTGTGCCTCAACGCTTTTGGCCCCAAGGGGTTTCCCATAACCTGGTAAATTAGAGCCTCGTCTAAGCTTAAGGGTTAAGGAGCAAATTTCAAAAGGCAAATTCTTGTGTACAATCGTCTAACTATTAGACGACCCCATCCAATAGTGACATTTAGTAATTTATTATTGGCTACCTTAACCCTTGAATTGAGTTGTCTAATAGTTAAACGATTGCACAAGAGTGTTACTCATTTCAAAGTTGTACTTTCCATGAATTAAATTCCTTATTGAAATTTCTAATTGCTACATGAGAGTTGTTATTAAACTACCCACTAGTTTGCTACGTTTCAAAAAGTTATACTCTCATCCTATATCCTTTCTTATCAACCAAACAATTATACATATTTGATCAATAAATCAAGCTTAATTCCATCATCATTTTATATTCAACCTTCTAGTTTGCCAAAATTAGCCAAACATTTTAACTGATAATGACTACAAGATGAAGAAATTATTATCCCTCGTTAAACATTGGTGACAATTAGACAAACAATTAGCAAATTTTTCAACTGACTTGTCTATAACATAGCAAGCAATCTAGCTCATATACAAAATCTGTAGGGGTCGTAATGGAGTATCTTTGTTCACCTCTATGAAGAATATATAAGATGCTTAAAATTATATGGAGTGGGATCGGCCCATTGGGCCTCTATCTAAAAACGTCAAACTCACAACAATGAGGCCCATTAATGATAATGAAAGAAAGTTTTAAACAGAGGATTATTCGGCCATAAGCCCACCTAATATCAAATGAAACCAGTGTCCAGTGAATGTAGTTTGGGTACTATCTAGTTGGTTGGATTTTGCAAAACATGCATAAGCAATGGAAATTGGACCTTACAATGAGGATGGTTAACATAATTTAGAAATGTTCAACTTGGTCATTCTCACTTTAAAATAAAAGAAAAGTGATTTTTATTTTTTTGGTTTACTAATTTTGAGACAAATATCCCAAAAAAAAAAAGTTGATTAGTATATTTTAAATTAATATCCATCTTGGCTCTAGCTGAAATGTTTCTCAACTTATGTAGAAATCAAAGTACACAATAATTTAAGTGAAAGTTCAATTAAAATGTTCAAGTGAGTGTGTGCGAGTGTTTAAAGGGGTGGAGGGAGTCAAAATACAAATGAGGATAGTATAGACATATTCCCGATGAAAATGTTGGATCTATACCTTTTAGATGTTTATGTTTTTTTTTTTTTTTTTTGTTAGACATTACAATATTATTAAGGGTTTGAACATATTCGACCGTAAAAAATATACTTGTACTTCTATATAGTTTTGGATACTGAAAAAGATTTTAGAGATTGAATTTTCAGTTATTCTTGTATGAGGTGGCCTCATGCATGATGCCGCCTCATAAAAGTTTTTGTGATTTTTTTTCGGAGATATTTTAAAGTCAAATAAATAACTCATGTTTATATTATAATCTTAAATTAAGTATTAGCACTATTAATATATCTAAATTTTCATTTTTTTTTTGGGTAATTAAAGGTGCATCCATAATTAATTATATTATTATACTTTGTTTTTGAGTGTAAGAGAATAATTTTGAACATGACATCTAAATATCCATCCTTTATTGACTAAATGTCCGGATGTCCTTTGATCCTTTCCTTTTTTTTTTTTTTTTTTTGTGCCCGTATGTCCTTTAGTTCTTGTGTATGGATGATACACTTAATTAAAGGCTGGCACTTAATGAATTTTTTTAAGCACCTTTCGTGGCCATGTTTAAACACAATATGGTGAAAGAACAGGATTCCACACTAAATTATTATTATTAAGGAATCCGATATTAATAATAGTCAATAAATTAAATCATGCATTCATGCACATGCATGTCTTTTACTAAAATATAAGATTTCTTAGAAATTCCATATCTCAAACTATCCTTGATGTTTAATGTATGTTTTCAACTTTGTTGAAAATACTTGATCGCAAATTCTCTTATAAATTCAGTGCATATATACGATAAATCAAGTGAGAGTTATCAATTTAAGAAGAATGAATTACCCTATGAGTCACTGTACTTAAATTAAAGTGGGAGCCAATAGCCACACACTGATCATCTGAATGCATAAAAGTCATCCTTATAATAAGTTGGTTCATATGATTAATCGAATTTGTGCAACACCTACTCTTAATAATATTAACTTATCAAATGAGATATAGATTATATTCCCCTTTTTAATTGGATCTTCATAATATTCCCTATATATTTGATAGTCTTCGTGTTATGAATATGCAAGATATATAGGTTAATATAATGGAATTACAACAATTTGTGGATGGAGAATTTCAACTTTTAACAACTTTTGTGCATAAGACATGCTTAATATTAGTCTTAACTTTG
The DNA here is from genome assembly GCA_030267885.1 of Mesembryanthemum crystallinum. Taxonomy (NCBI): domain Eukaryota; kingdom Viridiplantae; phylum Streptophyta; class Magnoliopsida; order Caryophyllales; family Aizoaceae; genus Mesembryanthemum; species Mesembryanthemum crystallinum. The sequence goes on along the minus strand of BSSO01006798.1, from coordinate 9,192 downwards.
AAATTGCAATGTGATTATTAAAGTGTACGTGAACCACTTGATTGAAAGTGAGTACTTGTTAGTCCATCGATAGTACAATTTCATTCTTCTTGGACAAGATTACATTAATACTAAAAGATTAGTATGTAATAATACTTTATTTTGCACAGATTGCACTAATTAATTCTTGAAATTAAAAGTTTAGCAAAACATTAAGAAAAGGCCACGAGGTATTATATTATTGATAACATAAAATATGAATGATATAATTTAGCATCTTGTGAATTCGTCGGGAAATTTCGAGAGATTGCTTTGTGCTTTTGTTTCGTTGTTTCTATTTGCATGCATGTTACATAAAGTATCAATTCAAGATTAGATTCCCCACTATAGCCATCTTTATATCTTAAAAATAAAAAATAAAAAAAAAAAAAAGGTCCATGCAAATTTTATGTAATTTTTTATGTAGCAAACCGATCATTATTGCTTATTATTCATTATATTATATTATTATATACAAAATAGTCGTTCAAGTAGTAATAAAATATAGGAAGGATCAACTTTTAAGGATTGCAAGAAACTACCCTAGTCCTTTATATATGTCAAAGCCTCATTTATATATGTCTATCCTTTTCTACACTAACAATGTAGGAGAAGTATTGATTAATCTACATTATGTGAAAGAGCGTTAGTTAAAGCTTCGATGCTTCCTTTACTTTGTGTACATTTGAGATCGACTTTGTGAATGTGGATGCTGCGTATGTAGAGACGATTCACGGTTCACCCAGTAAAAGTTGTCTAGCTAGAGCCAAGAGGTGTTTAGCTGTAGGTTGATATATATGTATTCACACACAATAATAGTGATGATTTTGTTACACTCGTCATATATATGTTCAAGCTTATGATCGAAGTTTCCTTTTGGGATAACCTACATAAATTAATCTAATTGAATTCCACGAGATCGTGTCGTGAGAATATACCTCGTTGTTTAATCAAAGCCTAAATAATTTGTGTCCCGCTCAATTTATGTGTTAGATGTGCGCATTTGACTAGTATTGTGTCACAGTATAATTTTTTCTCCTTCATATTCCTCCTTTATCACTCCTTTGCACCTCCTCTCCACATTTAATTTATGTCAAGTTGAAATGGGGTTGTTAAATAGAAGGCTCTCTAATTTTGAGGAGGATGTACATGTGGAGGAAAAAGGCCTGGTGAAGAAAAAACGTAAGGGAAAAAAAGTTGAAGGTGGTAGAAAGTTTAGCCAAACAGCCGGCACTAATTTCTAAAGGTCATTGCAATTTGCTTACATGTGTGTTAAAAAATAGTGTGTATAATCAAATGTAAGCCTCATTTATCCATTTCTGCACCTTTTTTCAAGAGGAAAAACTTGAAATTAATATGAGATAACTTTATTTTTGTTAATTATCTTAATTTAGGTTATGTTTATTAATTATGACTGCGACTGCAGACTGATGAATTGAATTGAGTTAAACTATATTGAAACTTAGATATTTCCTAGAGATATTAGGTAGTAGTATACATCTGTATTTGATTGCCGACTATGGCAAACTCGCAGGTAGCTTTCATGCCACCAAAAGTTGTTTATAATTAGTCAGAAATATGCAATTATGGTCCTCTATTGACCTTGGTTTACACTTCACACGTAGTCAATTCGCGTGTATGATGACTAAAAAGATACTCAATAGTTACCTTCACAAAAATGTCATAATTGAATCTTCACTAGAGTAGATATTTGATTAAAGGAAGGGGCGGTAAATAGAGATCGATCATATCCACATGTGTAATAATAACTAATAAATAAAAACATTAGAGATATGTAACCACAAAAATAAACACGTAAAGTAAAGTCTATATAAATTGTTCTTCATATTGTAGTAGGTCACAATGCAAACAACTAATTTGTTCAATTAAGTGTTGAGTAAATCAGCAATTATATGTTGAGTAGCTTGATTAAGTTGCCCAAGTAAGCGCAATTCATCAAGAGGTGGAGAAGTGCAGTATCAGAAAAGCTGGTTTCCAAAATCATAATAAAGCTAACCTTTTTCCTTTTAGGTTAATTGTCAATTTTATAGGGAGTGTATATCTTTCAATTTGAAATTTTTGGGTTTAGGTTTATAAATGTCGACGACTTCTTTGCATCATCGCATAGAACTAGTATTCAATATTAGGCTACTCTACCAAAGACCGTCAGTAGGTGTACTGTTTAGGACCCACGATGGGACTCACAAATATGGATTTTCATTGGTCGTGGCTCATGTTAGTTTATATGATATTTTTGTGTCGTCAAATTAGTGTTACGACTCTAATCTCTGAGCATAGTATGTAGAGTAGCACCATGGATTTTAATTTGTACAAATTGAATTAGCAAGACATTATTATTATTTGTATCATATTTTCTTTAATGGATAGACATTAAGGATCCTCATTTCTATTTCGCCCCAAGCTGTATAAACAGGTCAGAATTGGAGCTGACTCTACCGTAAGGGGGATTAATCGGGGAGAGAATGGTTAGCTAGAGAAGAGAAAGAAAAAAAAAAGGATCCTCATTTCTATTCCTGCAAGGGATTTAGATTTCAGATGCATGAATGTTAGTAGTATGAAAGAGAACCCATCATCCCAATAACTTGTTATAGTTGGGGGTCTGATTTCAGTCATATTCGTTGCTTCTCTACAAGAGAATCCGTCATTTCAATACATGCAAGTACTAATAAGTTGACCAAACTGTTTTGATAACCTCTTGAAGATCATGCTAATTCACTCATGCATCCAGTTGTGCAAGATCATACATATTATTATCTAATGTAAACATTTTCAAGTTACGCCCAAAATTCAATCTCCTGATCTAATCACGATTGCCGAAAACATAAAATGTGATAATTTTACTGATGAACGAATTGATATATAATTATTCATGTAAAGACAACTTAACCATTTAGTTATACTTAATGAGAAAAAAGGACAAGGAGAATCAGTCAAACCTCCTACTTATTGTACTACACATCTCAAATAAGTTCACAAAGTTAGACTGTATATGAATCAAGATTATCTGCAATAATGTAGATAACTATTCCTCATTTTTACCCACAAGATTAGATGGTTTTGTTTTAGGGTCGTTGGATTAGAAGAGTGATTTATTTTTGGAGAATTGGTAGTTAGACGAGAGAGATAAAAGTGAAACAATTTCTATATTGTCGCAGAAAAACTAAATTCAGTAATTAAATTACAAACAATATCATGGAGTAAAGAGTAAACCAGACATTTAGAGCAAAAACCTCTGTTGCCCCCTTCAATTCATGTCATTACATTCAATTATATAATTTGGTAGGCATTAATCATGCAGTCAAAAGCTTTCTCGATTGTTCTTTTCAAGATGGTTTTAGAGGAGATACAAAGATTAATAGCGACGAATTAATTTTTTATCCTTTTAATTAGAGGATTATATTTCTAATTAACCATCTGATCAACTCATGATACTTAAACCTTATCGATTGTGAAATGGATCATTTGTAGGACCACCATCAAAGTGAGCTCTTACTTAATTGGTCGGAGATTCTATTACTTCTGGCATGATGCAAATATAATACTCCCTCCGTTCATCTCAAATATTGTCAAACCAAATTTACACGGAAATTAAGAAGGAAAAAAAAGAGGGGATTTTGTTCCAAATTTTCCCCTTTCTTGGAGATAAACATTTAAATATAGATAGTGGGTAGAGAGAGATAGATAGAGAATAGAGAAGGATGAGGGGAAATAAATTAATTTTAAATCGGGAAGTGGGTTTGTTGTTGAATTTTTTATATTATTTAGTTTATAGTGGAGGGGTATTATTGGGAAGTATGTGGGATAAAATTGGTTTGACAACATTTGAAATGGACAAATATTTAGATGGTTTGACAACATTTAAGATAGACAGAGGGAATACTATATATTATACTAACTCAAAAAGACTTACCATAATCTATGTAATGAAAAATAAATACATCATTTAAATAAGAAGTATATATTAACCCAAAAAAATAAAAATAAAAATCCTTTGATCATTCACATACTCATTCTCATTATTCACAAGTTGGGAATCATGCAATGAACAAGCTAAATGGCAAAGAGAATATCTTCATTTTGATATACTCCACATAATACTCAATGGCCATGCAAGAGACAGGAAGCATAAGAGGACAGAACTACAACAACGTGTTCAATCTTAATTAATAAAATTATAGAGCTAATTAATTACTCCAAGAAAGGGACGACCAGTCCACGAATCAAAGAAAGCTTTTAATGAAGTGATCAAAAAAGTTATCAATTATTGTTAAGACAAATATTATTAATTTAAGAGAATAAAGGTATGCTTTATAGGGCCTACTATTTTGTGAAAGGGACAATATGATATAGGTATTAAATTAGAAAAATGATAAAAAATAAAAATAAAAATAAATTAAAAAAAATAAACTATCCAAATTAGGAAACGTACTAATTGCTAACGGCTAGCTTTATTGTTAACGATTTAGCGGTCATACGACTAATACCAAATTCATATATGAGATCTCAATTACATCATCACAAAATATCTATAATTAGGTATATGAAAGAATTTGGTAGATACCACCCTTGAAGTGTGATGTAATTAAATTGACTATTTTGAATATTTCATATTACTTTGAAAATAGTGCATGTTATGTATATCGATAATTTTGTTTTTATATATTTTTTTAGATGGTAAGGAGGACCACTTCTTACCGGACATTTGGGAGAACCCATAGCGATAAACTCTATTCATATTATTCTGTTAAATGATAACTAGTCCACCAACTACGCAACAATGCTAGGGCTCAAATTTTTGGATTTGATCTCAAATTTTCAATGCACAAGGCCAAATATCTTTTAATTGGAGTATAAGATTATGAGTAGTACAATTTGGTGATGTGAATGGCTAGGTAGGTTTGACAATAATTGTCCCCAAATAGCAAGATACCAAAACAAACACAAGAACTCTAACCCGATTTCCACTTACTTTCTTTCTTTCAAATTAAATATCATTACTATTCATCAAAAATATCCCAAGTCCAAGGACAAAGATATCATTCACATCACACCCTAAACATCACAATAAAATACATACACCAATAAAAAGAAAAAAGAAAAAAAAACTTCAGTTTCACAATTATTTTCATAGTGGTGCAACCACATGTGCCCCCTCACTACCGGGGCTAGTTGGGTGCACCCTTACACTACTATGCTCACTATCGCCCGACCCATAACCATCGGCTAAGCCATCGGAGCTGATCTGGTCGAGCACGAGCACAAGGCCCATTGCGAAGGCGGCGTCGAACCCGGGCTTGATCAACAGAGAGAACACGTCTTTACCCAACAACACATTTGATGAAGTATCCACCTTCCTTCGGATCTCAACCATCACCTCCTTGGTTGCAGCGTCGTACACCGTGCAACACCGGTGTCCGAACGAGCCTTCGATTTGGTACTCCTCTCCCGGGTTCTCGTACATCTCTACGGTCACGCCTGACCGTCCGATTATCGATGATCTTCGAACGCTGAATATCGGTTTTGATCCGTCTTTTCCTTCTCCTAGGTGACCTTCCCATCTGTTGTGCAAGCTTGGCCTCTGTGTATATATAATTCATTCAAATGTATGTGTTAATTAGATCATTATAAAGACGGATGAAGACAGCGTTTTATCACCTGAATTAACTGATATAGACATTGATTAACACTTGCAATCTTAAAAATGAATACTTCAACAAGTAGGCAATATATACTCCAATAAAATAGCAAGTGCTAACTAACATCCTTTTTTGATTTATAAATCTACATTTTTTTTTTTTTGGTACATAAATCTACATATTTTTGGTTATTTTTGCTGCAAACTTTTTTTTGACGGTTATGAAATATATCTACTATGGGTAAGGTAGACAATAATCTAGAGGACGTTATGTTCCACAAGAATAATTTTGAAAATTTGTTTTTCCTTTTTTTGTGTGGTTGATAAGGAAATGTACCGCTTTCTATACAAGGACCACACATTACCGAGAAAATTCTAATTGGATTCAAGATTAGAATTCAGACTTTTTGCACATATTGATTTGGTAGTTATTGTACTTGACAAAATGACCCAAATCACACTCTTCACAGTAGTTTACGGCAACCGAGTTAACTCGGGATTGAGTTGAGTCTATATAAGAACGAGTCATGACCGAATCACCGACGAATTCCAAATCTAACCGGAACCCACTGACACAAATCAGAAACAATCACCACCCACATGACAAAAACCGAGTTGACTCAGTGAGTCAACTCGCACAGCCGTTATAACCGAGGAAAGAGGAGAGAGAGACGAATGAGACATAGATATATATATATACCTTACGGCGGACGGTGAGGAGGCAACGGCCGGAAGCGTCCATAAGAACGACCTCATCCTTGTCACGCCACTCGGGACCGTACGAGTCGACTCGGAAAAGGAGTTGGCCGCTGCAATCGTAAACGGTGAAGCCATCGCCGGTGAAAAAGAGGGAGGTCTTGCAAACCGTGAGATGGGTCTCCTTTTCTGAACAAAACCCTCCTACACCCGCCTTCATCTTTTCAATCGATCTCCTGATTGTAGTTAGATCTTTCTCTCTCCTGCTCCTAATTGTTTCCGTTTTGAAAATGTGTTTTGAGCGTTGAAGGGAAGAGTTATGAGAAATCTGGGTTTTAAAGGGAAGGATTGAATGAATGAATGAAAGGAATTATAATGGGAAAGAGTGGGGATGTGAATCTATGGTAACCTCTCGTTTATTGATGTGGAGTACTCTATTAGAGTAATACTGTACCCTACAGAAAAGGGGGCCCAGCCCATAAAGCACTGGCCCGCATTAAAGGGGAGTTTGAGTAAGTCAGAGTGTGTTACACTCGACTCCATATGTCTTACCCCTCCGAACCAACTCCGTAACCGTGTTGGTCATTTCGCCGCCCAAGGAACTTCTTGCTTTTTTTTTTTTTTTTTTAATGTCCGCAAGGAGGAACTTCCTTCATTTTTGGACGTGACTAAAGAATACCTCCTAACGCATAGTCTCGGGTATAACGCAAGGAGGAACTTCTTGCTTTATTTAAGCATGTAGTTAATTTGTATTTGAGAGTATAACTTAATATACGGGTGATGTTTCGCCACTAGGGATACAGTAATTTTTAGCGGATTAGAGGTGACTTTTTATAATTTAGGGTTGAAAATTAAAAGTTGTAAAAAGTCACCTTGATAGGCTTGATTAAGTCGTTAAAAAGTCGTCCATTCGTCCCTAAATGACGAAAAATCACTCCTGAATTGGATCATCTACTGGTATAACAGTTTTATCCGATAATTTGTGGAACATGAAACATAAACATATGCAATTAATTTACTTGCTTATAATTTTATAAAACTATTTCCATGTCATTGGGTGGTAGGAAGAATAACACATTTAAAAAAAAAAAAAAACAAGAAGAAAGAAAGAAAGAAACTTATTTTTAACTTATAATTCTGCATTCATTTAAGTTATTTAATTTTTTCTTTCACATATTATTAACTTTCATCCAGATATAATCAATGTGTGTTTATTTTAACTTACCAATTATGCATTCAGATAACCTAAAATCAAATTAAATCACCCCTCAAAAAAAAATAAAAAATAAAGTAATCATTTAATTCACTTTAGTTTTGTTTTTGTAACTTACTATATTTTATTTCACATATTACTATTCATTCAATACTTTAATTCAATTCAACTCAACACATTTAGTACAGTCTAGTTCAAATTGTTTCAATTAAAATAAATAAAGTTAGTTTCAATTCAATTTAATCAATCACCACGTTTAAGCTGAAATAACCCGGCTCCTCACAACTTTAACAATTCATTATTATTTACTTAGTGATGCATCTCTTAATATATATTCTTTCTCGTACCTTCTTCTATTTTCTAGTCTATTAATTTCTTTAGAGAGTTTCCTTGACCATTAATCGAATTATTCTCTCAGGTTCGACTCGATTTTTTTTAAGTATTATATACACATAAAATCTTGAGGAATATTTCCGTTTCATAAAAAAATAACACTGAAATGTGCTCCAGTTACATGCTCCAATGCATGCAATATTCCTCTTCTCTCAAGAACTCTCAACCAGCCATTCCGATTTTGACAACAAATTCCAAGTAATTGGTGGGCCGGTTCACATAATGGTGCTTTAATGCCAAAAGCTGATCAATTTAAGCTTGTGTGGATTTAAAGTACACATTTGGAAAGCGAATTTAAATGTAGTAGGATAGTATATATACTTGCATGTGATAGATCTAGACGTACAACAGTTTAGTTCTATTTTGATGTAATTCCTACTCCTTCAAAGTTACACATCCCGTTTTATTACGTTATTAAAAATAGTTACACTCTCAATTTTAGCAAAAAAAAAAAAAAAATATTCACACCGGCCACTTTATTTTTACTTTTTTCTTTTTGTTTTTTTTTCAAGCATTTAGTTTTTCGGATCAATTCATGAAAGAATAAATTGCACCCAATAAGTACAGTAATTTTTTCCATTAAAAAACTCAAACCTTCAACGTCGTTAAAGAGTGAGAGTGTCGAAATATTCACACCGGCCACTTTATTTGGTGTAACCATAAAATGAAAGTTAATCTCGGCACAACGCGGAATCAGAACCACTTGCGGATCATTCTGCTAGAGACCAAGTCACATTATAAATGCCATCTAGAACGATGACGGTGGTGCAATGAATTGGTAATATACTGAACTACTACATTATACAAGGCCCTAAATTCAAGTCTCTGCTGATCCCTCAAGGTACACTAGCTAGGCATTTGACTTTAAAGACATATGCGATGCCCTTTGTCAATTCATTCATTAGGTTAATTGGTTGGTAGAGAAATGAGGGGCATTTCCATGTGTTCTACTTCTACATACTTTGAAAGAGAATTTGCAAACTAACCTTGAAGGTACTTTAAATCTTGCGTTTAGGGCCAAGATGGGCCAGTTATTGATATGAATATGGAGAGGTTGCAAGGGGCCGGGGAGGAACAGTTTGGGGGAACAGTTCCTATAGGACGAGATTGTGAGAAGTAAGAGGAGAGACAATTAAACACGAGGATTTAGCGTGGAAAACCCCTAAACCAATAGGAGAAAAAAAACCACGACCCCGAAGGGATTTGCAACACTACT
>BSSO01006797.1:0-11594 GCA_030267885.1 Mesembryanthemum crystallinum | reverse complement strand
AAATCTCTTGGCCAGCTGTCCCACCCTTTGAGGTGCCTACAAGCCAGCACGGGGAATAGTCACTGTTGTCGACGGTGGATACCCTTGGTTGTGAACCAAAAAAAATCTACTACACTTTTTTTTTTCCTTTTTTTTTTCCTTTTAATTTGTTATAATTTCTCTTTCCTTTTTATGTGGCAATCATAAATTTGGTGTGCTAATTAGTAATCACAACTCACAAAGTCACAAGTATATGTATACATATATATGCTCATGAGTCATGCATGGCATCATTTCATATATGTAGCTGAAGCTCATCATTGGTGCTCATTGCTTGGACTTTCTATGGTGTTAGATTTGTACACCACATCATGTCTCCTCACTTCTAGCTAATACATATACCCCTAATCATAGATATGCATCATTTAAAGATTTTCTATATATGTATCATCAAGCCTATTTTGTAAGGGAGATCTTCATATATAGTAGTTTATGTAAGAATGTCGAAAATATGTACTCCCTCCGTTCTCTAAAGAAGGTGACGCTTTGTTTTCCGTAACTAACATACATGTGAGTTGTGGAAAACCAAGTGTCACCTAGTTTGTAGAACGGAGGGAGTATCAATTTTCAAATTAATAGTATCGCTTACTATTTTAAAAGTATCACATACCGTTCAAAAAGTATAATTGATCTTATATAAAATAGTTTAAAAGGCTAGTCTATATAAGCGTTTACAAGGCATCATTATCAAAAGTATAATGCATATGTGAGTTTAATTTATTGTACAATGGGACAATAGATATCAAGATTAACATCATACACCAAAAATCTTGTAATTGATATCTTAGATTTGATATGCTTTAACGATAGTTATATTTCATACCCCAATAAGTTATAGTAAAGGTGCACACAATTATTTATACTATCAATATGGTGTTCTCATATCTCAACTCTTATCCTATGTATTCTCCATCACTTTCTCTTTGCGTGTAGAAAATAATCACCGTACATATAGACCGAATGTCGTGAGAGTTGGGGCTACATACATGTAGAACGAGTGTCGTAAGAGTAAATGTAACGAAACCATAGGTAACAAGGTCATTGAGGAGCAATAGAATAGGCTTGTGTCAAGATAATTGACAAGAAACAATCTCTCAAACGAATAATTATGTTGTGTAACAAAGTAGAACCCAAATTTGTACAGCCAACTATCCATAATTCTACATTCTAGTAACATTATTACTCATAGCTAAAAAGGGGTTTCCTAAACAACAACAACATAAACCAAGTAGCAAAATTTAGTAAATATCAGTGGCTTTTGATTGACATCATCAGTAAATTACAAGAGGGGAAGCTCCATAGAAACCCCTAATAAGAAACCAAAAAATCCAACTAGAGTACTATCCAATTTTAAGGGGAGAGGGGGCATCATATCCTAATGCAAAAAAAAAACACCCTGCTGTCATATCATATCATATCATATCATATCAGTACTTTCTTTTCTTCCCTTTTTTTTTCCTTTTTTTTTTNCTTTTTTTTTTTTTTTTTTTTTTCCTTTTTTTGAACTTTGAAGCATCTAAACTCCCTAAACTCTCTACAAAGGCCACAAACCATCCAAACACAAACAACAAACAAAGCTATCATCATCACAAATTAAAAGAATCCAACCAAAACCATATTAGATGGCCCATCATCATCATCAACATCATCTCATCTTATCATCACCCTTTGTACAATAATGAGGCAAAAAGACCAACATGCCCCTCCATCTCATGAAGCAGCCTGATGGGCCTGGGTTTGGGCTTGTGCATTGGTGGTGAAGGGCAACATGGACTTGGGCTTCCCTAGAGACAATGTGACCGAACCGGGCCCTGTCGCGATATGGGTGGCGTTAGCGGCAGGCTTGGCGGCCGAGCCCCCAGCGGCTGAGGGCGACGGAGCGGATGTCGAGGTGGGGGCCACACGCTCACATGAGGGGCACATGGTGAGAGTAGTGGCAGGGAGTTGCATGAAGAAAGGCTGGGAAGTTTTCAAGGCTCTTAATTCCTGAAGCTCCTTTTGTAACCTCCTGTTCTCTTCTGTCAACGTCTCACAGCACCTCTTTAAATACTCGCAATCTACCTCTGTCTGCTTCAACTTGGTCCTGTTTCATCCATTTCCCACATTCCAACTTCCCTTTTCAATACTTTATTTATAACACCACATATATAAATATACATATACATATAATAGTATCATATAATATGATATCATATCCCAATGAATGTAACACAAAAGATTTGATTTGCACAAATACTAGTATACTACACTTTTATTACTTGCTGCCAAACACTACCCAACAAATTAGGTCTATATCTATCTTGGCACCTCACCAAACTTCTATTGGGGGACAATTAGTAATTCAAATATAAACACAAGTACACAACCTTGAAATAAGTTAAGGAAATACACTCAATTATTGTGCATTGTTTGTTAACTACGAAATGTCCGAAAATATGTCGTATTTATAAAGTCGAACATATACATGTTTTCTTAAAGACTTTACCAGCTAAATTATAATATGTGAGTGATTAGTGAACTTTAAGACAAAAATGTACTCTTTCACAAAAGTATGATCTAATTCATGTATTACATGCATTAATTAATCAAATGTTTGTGGATTAGTGAAATTTTCATCCCTATGAACAATTACAAACAAAACCTAGGGTTTTTGTAGACAAGAGAGAGAGAGAGAGAGAGAGAGAGCATGTGAACAGTGTCAGCCACCCAACCTGACATACTCCCAAAAGTCCACCAATAAATTTGAGTTTTTTTTTCTTTCTTACTTTCTTTTTTTCTCATAACTTCTTTGTAGATGTATAAAGCAATGTCCAGCATAAATGCATGGCAGCCTATGTATGAGCCTACATTAGATTTACTCAGCCCCATGTGTCTCATTGAAGAAAATGTATGCCCCAATTATACACAAGATAGTGATCTTTGAGGTACAAAAGCTTTTCAATGCCAAAAAGGGTTGCAAGAAAAGTATAGTGCCAACTTCAATCCTAGCTATCATCCTATGTAGTAGTACTCTCAACTATTGACTTGTAAGATCAGTTAACATAATTTGGAAAAAGTTTTAGACAGATCAGAAATCTCTTCATGTCTCTTTAACATGTCCAAATTTAAGCCAAAGATAATAACTAAAACAAGGACACATTTTATAGGGGGAAGTTGAACAAAATTGAATATACCTTGCTCTTCTATTTTGAAACCAAACTTCTACTTGACGAGGGCGAAGATTGAGTTGCTTCGCCAATGCAAGCTTTTGCTTCTGCACACACAGATTATATAGCAACAATGTTACCATCTAAACATGATGATATTAACCTTCATAGCTCCTAATTGTAATCTATTTATATATGTTAACGGACCCATGAAGTTTTTTCCTGTTCAAATTAAACGAGTCTTAATAAAGACAGATATTGAGTTTATGTCCTAGCTTAGGTATAATTCTTAAGAACATATATCTTTTAAGGCCAACCTAACACATGTATGTACGACCGGCGAAATGATAATCGAATATGTACCCGTTGTACCTAAAGGCTCAATATTAACTATTTGGTCAATACCTCATCAACAACTAGACTCCTAAGATATTCAACGCATTAAAGTACAAAAGACTAACCTATGATACGATGTCTAGGACATGACAGCATTTACGGTGTGTTTATTTCAATTGAAACAACACTAAATTGAGATGGACGGACCCTGAAGGAATAGTAATATGAATGTAAGGGGAAAAAAAGTAAGTTGCAAAACGAAACTGAACGCAAAATTGATAAGTGGAAATGAATATACGTACCTATGTACCTAACAAAAATACAAATGCAATAGTAAATGAAAGAGTAATTGCAATGAAGGAATTAAGGGGGGAGGTTTGACTTACAGGGTTCAATGTATGGTGCTCTTTAAAGCTCTCCTCAAGAAAAGCTGATTGTTCCTTAGAAAGCCTAAGCTTTTTCCTAGTGGATCCATTCTCCTCATCATCACTCCCCCTTGACGTTGTTGCCCCTTGATTATCTCCTCCCACGCCTATCACCATCACTTCTTGTCCATAATTATTATTACTATTATTATTACCAACACCACCATTCATCATCATCTCACCACCACCACCACCACCACCATCTCTCTTCCTTCCACAACCACCACTATTGGTGGTTGTATACAGTGAAAACTCCATCAACGACGACGTCCCGCTATTCGGAGATGACTGCTCCTCCACCTCCTCCGCCGCCCCCGCCACCGCTGGCCGCCGGTTCACGTCCACGGTCCTTGATCCCGGTCCGTCTGATGAACCCGGTTCGGAACTCACTGAAACCCACGTCATATGAAGTTATGTTAAGTGAGGTCATATTTTTATGTAATTCAATTGTAACCACTAAACTTGTTTTGTGGGTTATATTCCACCTAACAAGTCAACTCTTAAAATGCAACTGAAAAACCCAACTAAAAATAAAACCTCGTTTTCTTGATAGATACCTTGTTTCCTCCGGTCCAAAAGCGGATGGCACAAAAACATTATTACCATAAAAATAATCACTCATACCAACTAAAAATGTCACACAACCAATATAATTAAATAAAACAAATATTCATATAACGAATGAGTTTTACTAGTTTTTTTTCTTTTTTCTTTTTTAGGGATAAAATTTTACTAGGTTGAGCTAGCTTATCTGTAACGAAAATTCTAAGATTATTGGAAACCCATAACGATAAGACATAAATAAAATGGTTCCAAAAATCAAAAGATTATTTTGTGGGTTTTGGGTTTTCCTGGTTCGCAAAATTGACAGTGAAAGTCATTTTTGCTAAAAACCCAAAACCCACCATCAGAAGAACAATTCATCAAAAACAAAATCATAAAATCCCATAAAAAAAAATCATCATAATAATAAGAACAATTACACAACAAAAAATGAAAAAATGGCCAGAAAAGGAGAGAGAAATTACGATTATCGGCGAGCCAGGGGAAGCGGAGGGGAGGAGGGGGCTGAGAAGGGCGAGCAACCACCGGCGAGAAGGGCAGCAGATCCAGCTGTAGATCCGCCGACGAATTCGTCGAAGAAGAGCCGGCACCGGCACCGGCACCGGCGACTTTCTCTCTCTGATCATTATTATTATCATCTAATTTCTCAGCCGTTGATCTTGACGGCGGCGATGATGATGAAGATGATCCCTTTAATCCTAATCCCATGCAAAACCCCATCATCCCACTCATAGGAGTGTTATTGTTGTTACCACCACCATTAGTCTCTGTTGGTGATGCTGTTACTAAACCCCTGTTTCCCAAGCTCAGAGCTAACTCCATTGAAATCCAATTTTGAGGGTTTGTGGTGTCTTTGTTTTTTGGGTTGGGTTTTTAGAGAGAGAAAGAGGAGAGAGAAAATGTGAGAGAGAAATAAGAGAGAGAGGAGAAGACTTTGGTGTGAGAGTTGAAAAGGGAGAAAAGAAATGAAGGAAAGAAAGATGACCTTTGAATGCTTTGTCTACACACCAAATCCCCTAAAAGGGGTGGTCTCATTTATATATAGTGTATCTATTCAATTAATATTATAATATTATTATCATTTATTTTTATTTTATTTAATTATTGGAAGATTTCATTACTTTATTCCTGTCTATGTGACCCGTAATGCTTTTGTGCAACCGTCTAATTATTAAATGATTTAATTTCAAGTGTGATTTTTTGTAATTTAGGAGCAACTTTAAGTGACTTACGGGTGACTCGCTAAAAGCATGCCATTCATATATTGCAAAAAGTCACACTGAATTGTGAATTATGTCATTTAAGATGTCACCGGAAAGTACATTAAAGGAATTGAAAGATACGAACTGAATTGAATAACCTAAACTGTAATGAACTGAATGAATAGTAATCTGAAAANAAAAAAAAAAAAAAAAACATGAACACATCCATAGCAAAAATATTTATGTGATTATTTTATTGTTAAAGGGAGGAGAGGGGGAGCATGTAGGAATTAGTATAAAGTTTTGGATTGACCGACAAATCCTGGTTGACAAACACACGTGAATCTATATTAATACACACAACCGTTTCATACGGTTTCCTGAGATTTTGTTGGTGTGGGTGACAAGAGGGACTTTTTTTTTATTTTTAAAAAAAGAAAATAATTAAGTATTATCTTCCTTTTGTCCCATGGTAATGATCTTGTCTAATTATTATTATTGCTACACATTAGATAAAGGATTGTGTGTGATATTATTACTTCGATCATCACATAGGTTGAGAGAATAATCAAGTTGTCAATTAGCTAACTAGCCTTTGTGAAATATAGTTCTACAAGTTATAATTTGGTTTTTTTTTTTTTTCCAAATTAGATATAAATAAGCTACAATCTAATTCCGCAATTAAATCACCCGTTACTAAACAATATATTGATTTAATGCTTCTTTCGTGTTCAAATTATGGTAATTTATTTCAACAAAAATTATTATATAATAGATCTCACGAGTTACGGAATCACACGGGATTATTATAATATTATTACTTGTATTGTGTATTAATAATACGTTATATTATGCTTTGTACAGATAATTATTTTCCTTTATTTTCAGTACATGAGAGTTACACATGCCATTGTAGATGAGTCTCGAATCCAAACTTAAGTCGTCATAATCTCTAAATATTTTACCAAATAAACTGGATAGCATCTACTTAATTAGAGGACGAGTTAAAATCATCAATAAAAACATATTATTCGAACTATAAACACATATATTATGTTTATAGCATGGGTCATAAACAAACCACATCAGACTAGACGCTGTTATTTTTAAAATCAGAACCTTCAACCATTTGTTTTGGTCAGATACATTCAACCATTGTTAAGATAAATCTTTATTCATATATGTTATTTTCCCGAGTGAAACAAGTGAGATGTAACATATTATTCCATCCATCATAACTCTACCCCCTATTTGAGTTAGAATATGACATAATATTTGGATGAATTATGCATGATTCTGAAAAATAATAATAGCTCTAATAATGATAGCAATTGTAGTAGTAGCTTGTAAGACCCAACATGAAGGGCATGCGCCCATCAAAAGGCCTTTTTTTTCCCACTCCTTTCGTATTTTATAATGATGTTGCCAATACAAAGTTGATAGATTTGAATCATATTATCTATTGGCTATTATGGAGTATATATGTTCCCATTTCTTTCCATAATTAGTATATGCTCGTATATTAAATTTGCATAAATAAATTGATACATTAAATTGAATAGTCAAATCTCCATTAAAAACATTCTTCTTAATTATTTTCTTTTTAATGGTTTGGTGAGAAAACAAATTAATAAAATAAATTAAACATGTTGGACCGAGTCAAAGAATCAACAAATCCGAATCTTTACACCTTATAACACTTTAATTTCTTAGACAAATATGAAATACTTGCTGAATTTATTATTTTTCTTAATAGTGATTTTATGGCGGGTGCAAAAAGTTAAGGAATAAACTTGTCAAACCCATAACACACTCCTTAAGAAAATTTCTAGTTTGTTTTCTTTCTTCCTTTTTTTTTTTTTTTTTTTTTAGTGAAATAGTACTGTTTTGATTGCCAATATCTTCTACCATACTCAAAATTTAGTTGACTTTTAGTTTGATTGATCTGGGTCTAGTGTTCTTCCTATGCTATGATCATTGAGAATTATTGTACATGCTTTTTCTCTGCTATTAAGTACTAGCCCATCAATAGAACTTTGTATTCTACAAGAGATAAAATTAAGAAGCCATGAATTACTAATTTTGGTGTTATTTATTTACTTCAACTTGGTCAATTTTCTCTTATATTTGAATAATAGATTGTGGAGAAAATGAATATCGTAGCTAGCTAGAATAAAAATATACCTATCATGATAAGTGATAACATAAAAAGTAACCACGGATTTTTCAACTTTTTTTCTCACCTTGAAATCAATCATTGGTTCAATACATTATGGCATGCGTAAAATCATCATATATACTTCGTATTTATGAATTCATAAAAATAAGGATTTCTCTACTTTATCATGCAACTGAAATACCTAGACTTAATATTATGTGTATACTTGCACCAAAAAAATATTATGTGTATACTAACATCTGTACAGTCTTGTAAAAGGCTATTAGGATTGAATTGGAATATTGGATCTCTCTACTCTTTAACCCAAACACGATACATGGTTTCTTTACATATTTTGTGTGCAATACATCAAATGTATCAAATTAATAATTAATTTATCAATGACTAGGTTAATTTCCTTGATTAATTACCATTTTTATGGGTGGTGATGGTGTGTATTCAATCACCCTAGAGGCAGAAATGATGACTACCATCGTTGTCTAGACATATTGATGGCAAAATTGTTCATGAAATTAGTGCCCAAATGGGGGAATGATAACCTTACATATGGAATGCTTATTTTGATCATAATCATAAACACAAACCTAACCAAATAGTAAATCAACTTTATATCTAACCATTATCATTCACTCAAATCTTATTTGCATCATTCATATTGAGAATAATTCCATCATTGTGGTCGGGTCTAACCCGACCCGGCTTCTTGAGAGATCATTACACAATTACTAGTAATTAACCATTGTGATTATTGTTTTTGCTTAGCTTGTTAATGAGCTCTGAGTTGACTTATAATTACTCGATAATAACATGTTAGTGAGAAAATTGTTCAATTATTCAATCTTCCGTCAATAACGGATACTCCTAACCATTCTTATGCAATGTTATTATACTTAGTTGGATCGAAGTTAATGCTTTTTTCATTTCCTCTTTTGTGCCCGTAACTTTTTTTGGCTAGCTAGTGTTGTGCAAATTCTTTATTTAGGTTGGAATGTGTACAAAAGACAATGGTAAAAACTTAATTTTTTTTTTTTACTTGAAAATTGTTATTCATTCAGTTTAATTTAAATTAGATTATGTCAATTGAAATGAACACACTGTTTTAGTGTATAATATTTAGTATATTAGAGAAGAATGTCGGTTGCAAAATTGAATTGTTATTGGTGTGTTCATTTCAATTGATATCATTTGAACTGAATTAAATTGATTGGAAGCTAAAAGAATAGAAATATGTGAGAGAAAAATAAATTGCAAAATTGAGCTGAACAAAACTAAACAATTTTGAAGTGATTGTAAATGTGCATTCATTTCAACTGGAAATATCTGAATCGAAGTGGATGAATAGTATATGCAGTGGCGGAATCAGGGAGGACTGGCAGAGGCCGTGGTCCCCCCATGATCTGGGAAATCTATATATAAATAATGTGGGATATATATGATGTAAAATAATTCTGGTTGAATTGGTTAGAGTTTTGTAAATTGATAAGGAAGTCCCAGGTTCAAATCCATGCGGGGCACACTTTGAATATTTTTGTTTACTTCTTTTTAGTTGTCCAATGCCTTTCTTTCTTATTCTTTTTTTTTTTGTTTATTTTTTTTTTTTTATCATTGTTAACATTCTTATTTCTATTAACACTTTCATTCAGATTTAGCTTCTCGTATAATAATTTTTGGGCCCCCAATAAAAAAAAAAATATGGTTCCACCCCTGAGTACATGTAAGAAAAAAAGTAAGTGTAGACCTAAACTAAACTGAAATGATCTGAATTAAACAAAATTGAACTTAACAAAACAAAAATATGAGTGAATAAGTCAAATGAACACCCCCTAAATGAATAACATTGAAAAAAATATGAATATTGCCTTAATAGTGCTTTTCTTTTGAGAGAAATGATTGAAGGCACTTAAATTTCAAAATCTACCACACCCTAATTCGCGAAACAATCACAGGAAATTGATGATGAGAAGTAGTGGAAAATTCTCGTCACAGTTCCCGAGGTAAAAGAGAAAGAAAAACTACCAAGTAATAATTACGCAATTGGAATTGGAGTGAAACGACCCCTGATGATGATGATCATCATCATCATCATGATCATGATCATGATGATCAATGGCTTAGACCGCTGACTCGCCAACAACCAGATAGAAACATTCAAGACACGTGTCATCATGCAATTCGTTGTTGCTAAACCCAACTTAATTAGTACGAGTAATTAACTTAAAGTGTCATAGGAAACCTGAGACAGGTAAAATCATGGTTGGATTAAGCACGAGATTTGACTAGTAACTCCCCTTCTGTTCCCGACATACAAACCTTATTTATGCTCATTTGTTCCCCTTTCAACCATAATCCTCACATTAATTGATTCATTACACTCAAAATAATAATAATAATAATAATAATAATAATAATAATAATAATAATAATAAAGTGCAATTTAGTTTTTTTAATATATCTTGTTTTTTAACAGGAAAGTAAACCGGGCTCTTAGGCCCAATATATCAGCGGTGAGGATGATCTAAAGGCTATTTTTGGCACCAACAGTTAACTTTCGGTAGCTTTTAAGCAAAAGTTTCAGCATAAAGTTTACAGCTTGTTCTTTTTAGTCTCACCTACCAAATAAGATTTGAAGCAAAAGCTAACTTTCACTTAGGCAGCTTGTTCTTTTTACCCATACTTTCACTTGACTTAGCCATTCTAGTTTTCACTTGACAGTTAGATTTTGAGTAAAATCTATAGTTTGAAACTTACAACTTGTTCTTTTTTCTCTCAGCTAAAAAATTAGATTTGAAGAAACAGTTACAGCTATAGCTAATTTTGCCAAACATAGTCTTATAAATAAGGAAACGAAGGCTTTATTTTGGCAATCAACCAAACTCCTAAGTTTTACTCGAATTTAGTATTTTATTGGTTTTGAGGGAAAGTATTTTTATTTCCATCGGTTTTTTTGACCATTAATTGAGTACAGTAATTGATTTAGACACAATCCCAAGTGAATTTATTATTTAACTCATAAATAAATTGTTTACATGCTGGGGCAGTTTTCATCGGTTTATTTGACTCATTCTTTGAAGGTTTAATTATTAATGACTTGTTTGTTTTCATTTGAATAGAGTCATTGGGTTGGGACCGTGTAATTATTTCAATCCTAAGATGAAGGTGGTACTTTTCATTAATGTTATGTCCCAGTGCGGAGAGAGAAAGAGTAATATACACACTACTACTTTGTTCTTCAATTAGGCAATCATGCATGCTTGGACCATCAAATTTTTGTTGCTCTATCAAAAACTATAGGCACCCACGCCATAAATGTAAGTCATGATAATACCACTGTGTTAGGTATATGTGTGAGTCGGTTATCTTACATCAGAATCATAAATTGAATAGTTGTATTATTTATGTATTATTGTAGTAGACTGGTAACACTATTGACAATTGATTTTAGGATTGAATCGCACTATAAATTATGTGCAATGGACTTGAACATCCTTCTTTGTTTTCTCACTATAACAACTTTTATCGGGTAATGTTTGAACCTTAGTTTGTGTTGCATCATTTAAAGAAGAATAAAGGTCACACAAGCCCCTAACGTTTCAACTATTGGTTACATAAGCCCCCAACGTTGAAAATAGGTCATCTAGACCCCTAACGTTTCAATCTTGGTCGTGTAGACCCTTATGTAGCCAAAAATAAAGAGAGTGAGGTA
>BSSO01006796.1:0-11594 GCA_030267885.1 Mesembryanthemum crystallinum | reverse complement strand
TCCTTTTTTCACATTTCCTTTTCCTTTCCTTTATATTTTTCCCCAAAAAATCTTTTCCCCTCTTTAATCTTCACAAAGACCATAAATAATAAGAGGGGGAAAAGACTTTTTGGTGAAAAATATAAAGGAAAAGGAAATATGAAAATAGAAAGAAAATAGGTTAAAAACATACATGAGGGGCAAAACGGGGAAAAAACACCATTTTTTGGCCGGAAAAGAGAGTAAGGGGGGACTAACAGCCGAAAATTTTTTAAAAGGTGGTTCCCCACCAAAAACATTTTATAAGGGAGGACTTCACAAAAAACCCTATATATAAGGGGGTTCCACGCAAATACCCTTTTTTTTATAAGAAAATTTGTATAAAAACCAAATTGGGGATAAATACAAGCTAAGAGGACAAGAAGTCATAAAGAGAGCTAAATACGAAAGAATCGCTAATTAAATATCACCCCAATGCCGCTGGATATCAGTTATAATCATCACCCAGAAGGCCCCTACAGCTTTGGCCCAAAGGAAAGCCGAATAAACCACCCAATCGCACACAAAAGATCATGTTGTGCCCAGTTTTAAAATTTTGCTTGTAGCCTTGAGATTTGGGAATCATATTCAACGTATACAAAAGCCTAAAGTCATGTATTATGATAAAATGGTCATTAAGTACTTAGTAAAGGTGCTCTCAGTTCTAAAAACGATAAGTGCGTGCGCTTGGCCCAATATATTCAAATGATTTAGCTTAAGTCCAATTCCATGTTATACAACCCAACCCATAATAAAGGTAATTATAAAAGGGTGCACCTTCAATTTTTACTCCTAAGTCCACCCTATAATCATTGTCCCTCTCTAATTTTCTCTCTCCTCCCCTCTTACCTGCGCGACAACCCCAAACCCCATCCCCTTTCCCTGCCAACCTTCACACCCCTCCTTCATCCCGCTCCACCGCCACCCACCCCCATCTCGGAAGAACCCCACCCCCTCCCCTTGCAATCAAAACCAGACCCACATCCCATTTTGGTCATAGGACTAAATTTTGCAGCATTCTAATACACATGAAGCTCAAACCAAGCTAAGAATTTATCAGATAAGCCAGGTCTTCAGCTGAGAGGAGGGTTTTTCATCAACTTATCACCTCCTCTTGAGGTGAGTTTTGCAAATTGTTCCATTTTCTCATCACAATATACCCATTACCCGCTTTGCTCCTTAAATTCTTAACATTTGGGGCAGATTTGAGGGTCTTAGCCACAGCACATTAGTTCTTATTGCAAGCATTTTTAGAACCAATAGAAGAAGAGTGATGATGAGAGAAGGAACCTGAGACATCCCTGGGAGCTCACAACAGATGAAGAGTAGGTTTGTGTCGAACATCGAGCCCACTCCTCACCATTATCTAGGACAGAGATTCGCAAGACAAGGCATGGAGTTGGGGTGGGTTGTCGTGCGACAGGGGAGGGGAGGGGAGAGAGAAAAATAGCGAGGGAGGGGGTCAGAGGTGAGGGGCGAAATTGTCAAAAAATTATGAGATCTCAACGGATAACATCCACCTTGACGTGGCTATTGTAGACGTTGGGTATTATTACAAACCTCAAGAGTACAGTGCGATTCAAATTTAAATACTCAAATGGGTACAACGTGCAACTACGTTACTTCGACAAGGCTAAACCTAGGCCATACACGGGTCCGTACGACCCAACACGGATCCGGGTACAGAATCCATACCCAATCCTCCAATGGACATTCCGACATGTTGACTTGACCTACATGGAAATTGTAAATGCCACATGAAAAGAAACAAAGAGAGAAGAAAATGTCTGAACAGAACGATCGTTTAGATCTAGCTTCTCTTTCTCCTTCTGGCTCGCAGAGATTTATGGTGGTCTTCACACTTGGACAGGTTCCCAATATCTCTCACTTGAGCCTTGGCTCTCTTGCTCTTTTTCTCTCTGTCGTGACTCTTCCCATAGGGGTGGCGGCTGGAGGGCAAACAAGCAAAGAGCTAGGGCTTCGTTTTGTAATTCTTAAATCAGTAAAAGAAAAAAACAGTGTAAGTTTGGGCTTGGCTTTATCTGGGCTAGAGTACTATGTTATTGATTTTGAGGTTAAAACCCATTAAACTCATTAGTTTCAAGTATATATCTATAAACTTCAAATTAAAGTACATTCAAATATTTCAATTTAGTGTATAATTAACATTACTTATTTCAAAAACTAAGCAAAAATAATTTTTAAAACCGCGTGCACCTGTGTCCAATTTTACAGGGTTCCATGTGCTAAAATTTCAACGATCACAAGTCCGACACTCGGATCCATAACTGTGTCTAACACCTGTACCTGAGTCTAAGTAACATAGACGTGCAATATCTTAAAATAATAGGCAAGTGTGAAATCTTCTTATTTACTTTTGGGTACTCCTTGTCCTCTTATCTCACAAACTATCAACTAATCTAGTGAATCACAACTAGCATATTTCAAAGCAACCTTTCGATCACTGTCTTGAATATTTGGAAACGAAAGTACAAAACTCTACCAAGCAAACCAAAGTTTCATCATCTATACTAAAGATTGAATAAATCAAGTTCTGAATTTACTAAACTTTGACCAACTGAAGCTTGACTTCATCAAATTCTAAACAAGGAAAATCAATTACGTTGTACTAACAGAAAGGCCATAATGCGGAAAATATGATGTATAGAAAGAGTTAAACAAAGGTGCTTCTTAAAATGAAAGAGACCTTCGTATATCTACATTCACAAAAATGTATAAATTAAAAGCATGCAATAATATTATTGAAAAAGTTAACCTAAAAATTTTAAAGCATCCCAAAAAATAGCTATTCATACAATAAACAGCAACAAACAATTACATAAACTGTTGCTCAACAAAACCAAACACAATCAAAATATTGAGAACATCTACCAAAAAGTCCTCCAGTATCATCAACCAAAGACAGCTTAACTAAGGCATAACTATGAAAAAGTATTTCTTAGATATTTCAATAAAGCATGATCAGCCCATATTTTAAGAACAAAATATGAAGCGAAAAAGCAAAAAGATAAAGATCCAAAGATAGAACACGTACTTCGGCATGAGACAAAATGAAAGTAAGGTAGTTATTAAAATCAGGGAACTGAGAGTAGTGTTGCAGCTGCTGCCATATCTGGGACTTCTCAGAAGTTGCAACTGGAGATATCTGCTGCTCCAATAACCCACATATCTCCTTAATCCCTTGTTCTTGTGGCTTCCATGTCAAACCACTTGCTGAGAATGCTGTCATCTCTTCACTGCATAAAGGGCAATGTCTATATTTAAAAACCTACAGTTTCAAATTCTACAAGTCTTTTCAACTTCAAAAAAATCTATGGTTTTCATAGAACAGAAAGGCATGGAATAATTAAATAAGTGAATAATGCACAAAATATAACGAAGCACTTCCATTTCAATTCATGCTCAAAAAGTTTACAATTTTCCCATCTGCCAAAATTCGACAACTAGTGTACGCAACCCGACACCCGAGCCTTTACACAACCCCCGGCCCTGACACAGGGCAACAAGGGCGACTGCCCTGGGTCCATCACCGGTGGGGGGCCAATTCAACATCTTTTGAGCAATTAACTCAAAAATGGCAAAATAATGATAAAACAGCAAGTCAACAACAACACCACTTAACCAACTAGTAACAGAATCAAAATTCTAAACACAATCAAATTAGAATTTCACCAAACAGTGGCTAGCCGGAGAAGAATGAAGGTCGCCGGAGAAAACGAAGCTCCACCACCAACCGATCGAGGCTTGTCGCGAACGAAGGTGACTGACCGGCTCACCCACGAGCACTGAGGGGCCGACCCACGAGCTGACGCCGAAGAGAGTAGCGCCGATCAGCTGCGCCGGAGGTTAGAGAGATAGAGAGAGAGGGGGAAGAGAGAGAGACAGAGTTGTCCAGGTTTTAGGGTTTTCTTTTCAGTTCTATTGTTTGGCTTCTTGTATTTTTCGTTTCCTTTTCTTTTTTTCCTAAATAAATACTTCCTCTGTTTTTATTTTATCTTGTCTTTTGACTTTTTCGTAATATGAGACGATATTTTGACCATAAATAACTATAACTAGATTTCATGTGTGCGATGCACGAGTTGATTTTAATATCTATCAATCTTCTAAATATTATAGTAGTCCAAATTTCAATATGATAAAAGTCTTAATAGGAGTAGTCAATTTCTAACTATTGAAATTCAAGGCATAAATTACTCAACATGGTTAAAAATTTTATACGCCCAAATTGTGTCTATCTATCAATATTCTACATGTACATACTTTGTATATATGGCAAATTATTATTGTATTTTTCTTCTTAACTTTATCATCAACATTTATCTTTTTATTTTACAATTATTATTCTATTCTTTTGGTTCCCTTTTATCTTTTATATTGTTTTATCTAATCTTCTTTCATCTCCTAAATTAATATTAATAGTTAAAAAAACATATGACAATTAAGATAAATTTGTTAGGTTTTCTACTACTATTGGAATATCATATTTATCTTATAACCTATACATTAAAGTAAGTATTTTAACAATTTCAATCTATACAAATTCTCTTAAGATAAATCAAATCTTTTGTTATATGGTTGTCAACTCATAAGAATTTACAAAAACCAAAATTCTAATGGTTTATTCATATTCAAACTCTACTTTTTAATCCTATTAATAATATTCATAGATATTTTGTGGGTAAAAGAAACCTTATGTTAAATAAAATAAGTACAACGTCTACAAAAAAAAAAATTGAAAAAATGGAACTTAACAAAGATTTAACAAAAAGATAGTTAAACGCCATATCACTGTTATATCATAGTGCAAATATGCAATATGTCATATCTCCAAATAATTAAGTACAATGTCTAATAAAAAAAAAAAGAAAAAAGAAAAATACAAAACTACTCTTTAAATCTAAATTTATCATTGATCTAACCCATTTTATCATTGTTAACCCTTTTGCCTTTTCATACTCCCTCCAAACAATATAATCAATCTATAAACAAAAACCAAAAAATTATTCATCCACAAGATTGAAATCACATAATATTTACCCAAAAAATAAAAACAAAAGTTAAGACAGTGAATTTGTTGGAGAAATAACCAAAAAGTTTACTTGAAGTTTCTTAATTGACCACTTTTCGACGCTTATGTAGCTCCAAAACGTGCAAATTATGATTTAGTTAGTGTAAAGATGAACTATATAATACAGATTAGTAGTACCTTAAAAACAATATCAAGAGAATAAGAATGAAATAAATGAAGTTAAATTTTAAAAATTCATTGAAAATCTTACCAATGACTATCCAAATTGGTATTTCAATATTTTCTCTCAAAAATTCATCCGAAATCGTTTAACTCTCCAAATTTCATTAACTTGCATGACTATCCCTACCTGCATACATAAATACGATTCGTTAGTCAAAGAATATAATTTAACACAAACTAAAGAGAAATAGGAGAAAAAAAATAACGTTCAAGAATTGGGAGGGCAAAGTGATGCAACGGTTGGAGGGGATATACCATATGTATATATATATATAGTAGAGTTGTGACATATTTAGTGTTCCATTGCTATTCTAATTCTTATCTTATTATCTAATCTATTGCTAAGTTTTCTATTCATATTCTAACTCTATTCCATTATATTTTCTAATTTAAATTTTAAATTAAAAAAAATACTCGCTTAGGTGGCGCGCCTCATTACTTCCGAAAAATGCCNTATATATTAGATTCCATAACTACAAAAAAAATTATAAAAATTTAATATTTTGAAAGTGCTAGTTAAAATGAATTTTAAAATATTATTTTTACTTTGTAAAACTTTATAATTTTTTATAATTTAATGGTCCAAAACTCCAAGTTTACGATGTTTGATGACCTCAAAAAAAAAAGCAAAAGACAATATAAACTTGAAACGGAGGTAGTACTCCCTGGAAACGCCTTCAAAGATGCCCAGACAGGGACGTTTCGAACGCGTTTCGAATACGTCCCCAATCCATTGAAACGTTTCGAGGCAGAGACAAAACGTTTCTAACGCGTTTCTTAAGCGTTTCCGTCCCCGAAACGTATTGGAGACGGGAAACGCCACTGCCTAGCCGTTTCCGTGCTTCGGAGGCTGCAATAGCGGTCAACAAAAACATGTGAAAAATCTTTAAAACTGAGATGACATTACTGCTCTCCGACTCGAGAAATTATTGTATGGTCCCGTACCAATGGTCTCTTATCTCACATAATAAGATATTTAGCATATCTTTTATGAGTGATTTTGGAGTTGATTCTAATTATTATGTGAAAGAGCGAGCATTGGTCTCACACCATGTAATAATTGCTCCTCCGACTCACCATCACCAACAAGATCTCACCATTTCACATCACAAAATTCCGCAAAAATTAAAATTGGGAAAAAGAATATTCTAAATGGGGAAATCCAACACTCTACTGGGGGATAACCATCAGTCATCGATCATTTAATCAAAAAATCTGTCAAAAATCTCATTTGTCAAAAAAAAAGAGTTTGGTTTACATTAATGGAGAAGTAGATTGGTACATGCACAATCCAATAATTTGTTGGTGTTATCAATTAATGAAATTCTCAGCAAGGAATCATATAGATGGCACCAAAACCATTTCATTGAGGAGAGAGAAAGAGAGAAGTTATGACAGAGAACATGTGGTCTGTGGACTTCTCAAACAATTTGCAAATAAATCAGCCCCCATAACCAATTTATTTATTTATTCGTAAGCTTTTTTTTTTAGATGATTTATTCGTAAGTTTTGCCAAGTTTTAGCAATTAGGCATAGTGATCGACTCGTCCTTATTTGAAAATTGAAACCCCAATACTCCATGAGCTTTCCTCAGTCAAAGGAAAAAAAGAAATGAACTTTTGGCAAGCAAACCCTGGTGAGTTCCCTTTTTTATCTATTGATGTCAGTGTTTTAAAAACCAGACCGGACCGGCCTTCAACCGTGAACCGGACCTTACCCCGATCCGATCTGGTCCAAAAAACCACTGGAAAATGAACCGGTCAAAATCGGCCGACTTTGGTCAAACCGCCCAAAACCGGAAAACCAGTCAACCGAGCCGGCTTACCCAACAAGCAAGGTTTGAAATAAAAAACTGGTTTAGGCCTATTAGACTTGGTGCCCATTGGGCCAATTATAATATACATATATAAAAGAAGCATTTTCTGACAACGTAGAACGCGCCGTGTAAGCAAGTCATTTAAAAAATAATTGAATTAAAAATTAGAATATCATATGTCTTATTATATTCCAAAAGACGGTTATATATAATATGGTAACAAAAATATAATGAAGATTTATTTATTTGCCAAATAGATGTTCATCCAAATTTAGCCAAAAACTTGCCAAAAAATAAAACTATTATTTTAAGATAACTTATAACTTTTGATCAACTTTTAAAAAAATTAAAATTTTAACGCTATTAGAAAGTGTGCGAAGTGTACTTTAAAATGAGACCCATTTATAGTAGAGATGTCAATCTGCCGATAGTGTTTTGGCCAGGTACACCCAAACCCAATCATAGGCCCAATTAATGTGCTGAAGTTTGGAATCATACTCCTTAGTTTGTATGTATCAGATATCCATATCTAATTATATTGAATATAGCAGGTTTAATTTGGTGTAAGTAGGTCTGATTAAGTAGTATTAATAATGCGTATTTGAGCACATATGCATATAGAAATGACGTGACTTTTTTGAAAAAATAATGAGAAGTTAGGTAACAAAAAGTCAAAAGGACAAGCTAAAAATAAAAATAAATGTTAAGAACAAGTTACAAAGTATTAATATAGTGCGTTACTGCAATAAACAGGTAACTCATACGTCTTATATATAATTTCATACAAAATTAACTAAAAAATAGCCATAACAATTAATAGTTGATAGATAATTGTTGATTATATAAGTCAACTTACTTTTATTTTCTTTTAATAAGGAGAAAACTTAAACGTCTTATGTATTATTAGGAACTTAATTTATATTGCTTCGGAAATTTCAAATTAATCTCATGATGAAATCATGATTAATATGAACTTGTGCAAAGCATATTTATGCATAAATGATTGCACATTATTGTTGCATTGTATTTTGTTTTATTCAAATTATTTTTGTTGTTTTCCTAATTTATTTTCGGTTTTTCTATCCTATGCCCACTAAGCATAGGATAAGTAACATATGTGTTATGTTTTCACCCCATTTACCTCCACTTAATCAGTAAAAATTATAATAAAAGATTCCATTACAAAAAAAAAAAATTATTTTCTCGTTAATTACCATCTACAAATTTCAAAATTAAAATAAAATAAATTAATTGATTACGTCATGGCTCTTCCTTTACAACACCATCACCACCATCGTCGTCATCGTCGCCTCCACCACGACTACCACCACCATTAAAATCGCATTTGTGACTACTACCGCCACTACATATGTCACCTCCGCCAGCGAATCAAACTATACCCTATAAGGGGAGGGGTGAACCCTGAAAATCAAATAAAGTTAAAAATTTGGGGTTTAGGGTTTAGCTTTCGAGTTCCCGGCACCGCGGGCCATGCAATGAGAGAGATGATAGAGAGAAAAAAGGGAATGTATCAATGGAGAACTAGGTTTGACCGATAAGGGTGGTGGAGCTTTAAAGATGGTGGCAATTGACCTCAATCGGCGGCGATATGATAATTGAAAGTTACAGAGATGGTAGTAGAGGATGAGTAAAATAAGAGAAATAGTAAATAGGCAATGGATTAATAAGGAGAGCGAAAGGAAAGTGAGATAAAATGGAGATGTGGAGAAGATTATGGAGTAAATTAAGGAAATGATATATTTATTACTAAGATATTATTAGGCTATAATTTGCAATTAAAAGGCAATTTTGACTAATTATCCTATGCCCAGTGGGCATAGATTAGAAAAATCGATTTATTTTTACCAAAGTAAATGTGAATTAATACAAGATACACTCTAAATGTTGAAGTTTTATGAACGATGATAAATGGACAAATCAATATCTTGCTTCAATGTTTAATTTAAAAGTTAAAAAAAAATTAAGCAAACTAATATAACTTAGAATTTAGTAATGTATTACTGTTAGCACCCAATTTTATTAGGCTGGTGACGAGTTAAATTGAAATCGATACACATTTATTTGGAATCGGACTAACAACAGATTAAGCCCAAACACAATAGCCCAGACCGCATAAACGGTTGCGAACCTTGACGGTGACTGCGCAAACTGTTTCAAAACCCGTCGGCCTTCACCTGAGGAGAACTTTTGTTTTCCTCAGGTGCCAAAGCCGCGTGGCCTTTCTTGTGACAGGGGCGGAGGCACGCGACCTTTTCCCCTCTCATGCAGGAAGCCGCGCGACTTCAGGCCTAGGCCGCGCGACCTTGCCTTGAGGCCACGCGGCCAGCCCTTTGTCTCTCATTTTCTCCGTAAATTCTCACTATAAATACGACCCTCAGCATTCTTGGAAGACCCAGATCAGAATTCTCCGAAAACCCAGATCGGAACTCTCCAAAAAACCCTCAAGCACCACTTTTAAAACTCCCTCGCCCTAATCCCAAAAAAAAACCTTCTCCAATCTGTCTAAGTTCTGAATTTCCGAGTCATTGTGCATCGACGACATTTATAAGATAAACCCGAGGGCCAACCACAAATCTTTCTTTCTTTTATCTTATCTTTCATATTATTTAAAACTATGTTATTAAATAAACTCGACTAATAATTATATGTTCATAATCACCCAAGACAATAAAACATGTAATCGGTTTGTTTAATTCGTTTTATTGTTGTTAAGATCCCTTTTCATGATTATTGTTAATAATGGCTAGTAGAGACCGTTTCCAACGGACGGCTTGGGTGCACTCCATCCAGAAGTCGTAACCTCGTCCCCGAACTAAGACTTTGGTTTCGACAGGTTAAAAGTCAAGAGTCTCCACACCAGGGGCTTAATGGGACAATCGAGAAACAGATTTTTCTAAAACCCTAAGCGGAACCTCCAAACGTCCCTTCGGTAAATGTCCCTTCGGGAAATGTCCCTTCGTTTATGTCCCTTTCGGTAATTGGAGGCTCCCTTAGGCGTGTTTTCATAAAAAAAAACGCCAATTTGATCTTTATCTAATTTTATCAATTTGATCTTTATCTAATTTTATAAGTTTTTATTAAAAACTTATTGGCGACTTCTTTTCTAAAACCAAGTAAACTTGTCACGTGGGGGTCGCAGGTCTAACAAACTGTGCAGCGCACGGGTATAAACCTAGTCAACACCTAATTTTCACAATCAGGGCATTCCCTTGAGAAAGGTGCTCTGACGCAGGTCTAACTCTTTTTATAAAGCATTTGTTGAGGTTATCAAGCTCATCTGGCAATGTGGGACAAGCTTCCCTTTCATTTTGTTACTCTTCTTGTTCACAGTTAAATTTGCTTTATGTATTGCATTTGCATCCTTTTTATATACTTTTTTTACAAACTTTACTAGAGCTGAGTATTATTATTTTTATTTTTCACAAAATAAAACCTCAAATTGGGAAAATATTTTTATATCTTTAAATATTAAACCGATTTTTCACCTCGGTTCAACAACCGGTCGAACTAGTTGAACCATTGAACTAGTAAGGTTACCGGTTCGATGTTTGATCCGATTTTCAAAATATTGATTGATGTATTTATTTATTACTATTTCTTTTCTTGCACTACTAGAAAAGGCTTTATTTACAACCACTATTTTACAGCCTTACGCTAATCTCGTTGTAAAAGACTATTTCTTACAACGAGAATTTTCGAGTTGTTGTAAAAGGCCTATAATATTTGCGACGGAGCGAATACCCCATTGTAATTGATAAAAACTCGTTGTAAACCCACCAAAAATATTTCAGTAAAAATTGAGCGCTAATTTTCGCGGGTTTAGAAAGTAAAAGACAACGGCCCATTCACATCTACAACCACATATGTGGTTGTAGGAGCTTTTAAATTTAAAAAAATAAGAAACAAACTTAGAATTTGCTTGTAATTGGGAAATAAACGCTCTTCATCAGAAAAGAAAGGCGAGAGTGAGCGAGGGTTTCGATTGTTGGACGAGGGTTTTGCCACGCAAAGCTGGTTCACCTTCCTTCTCTCTAAAACGCTCTCAACGCTAATTCTTCTCTCTCAAACGCTCTCATTGTCGACTATTATCTACAAGAATAGCAGAATTTCGCAATTGATGCTCAAACCCTAAACGATTAAGACAGAAATTTTGAGATCGATTTGGTGTTGGAAGAAGAAATATTCGGGGAGAGAAGGGTTTAGCAAACAGTTCGTTCCTCAAGCAGCTGCAAACCAGGTAATTTGCCCTAAAACTCACAATTATCATGAACTACTTACTGATGTAAGGTTTAGAAAAGGTTGGTTTCAGTCGTCCACAATAGCTTCGATT
Source organism: Mesembryanthemum crystallinum (assembly GCA_030267885.1). NCBI lineage: Eukaryota > Viridiplantae > Streptophyta > Magnoliopsida > Caryophyllales > Aizoaceae > Mesembryanthemum > Mesembryanthemum crystallinum. Next base: position 137 of record BSSO01006796.1, on the reverse strand, counting down.
TGCTTTTCCTTTTTACAGTTTGAACCTGATTTCTACCATAGATACTTGAATTGTTATGTTATCTATTGAAGCAATTTTTGCTGCTAATATTCATTTGGATATTTGAATGTTTCATTAGTGCAAAGGGGCTGTTTTTT
>BSSO01006795.1:0-11595 GCA_030267885.1 Mesembryanthemum crystallinum | reverse complement strand
TATATAGATTGTCATGTATTTGTAAGGTATTTTGTCTTATTCATGTTTTTTTGATAAAAATATACTCCCTCCGTCCCCTATTTAGCTTTCAGAAAACTGATATGGGGTAAATATTAAGGAGATGCTTTTTGGTCTATTTTTCCCTTGTAAGAAAACCCATGTGTTAAAGATTAAAATATTAGAGATAGATATTAGTGTGAGATAATAAATTAATAGAAAAATATATTGATTGATAGGGTTAAAAATATGAAAAGTAAAGTGATTGGAGAGAGAAAGTAAGATTTTTTTAATTGTATTGGTGAGTTAGTTGGGGGTATTATAGGGAAGTGTTGGTGATTTAGATTTTAAAAGCTAAATAAGGGACAAAATATTTGAGGTTTATGAAAGCTAAATAGAGGACGGAGGGAGTACCTTTTTATTCATTCTCATACGTGTATTTTTTTTTTTTTTTATTTTTTATTTTTTTATCTTTGTAGATTTTCCCTATTTTGGGGTACTTTTCTTTTAATTAATTTGTTGATATGATGTTTATAATTGTGATAATCTCATTATATTTAGTTGGAGGTCACGAGTTCAAATATTCTCGATCACCTATTATTTTTTGTTTGCTTCTAACAAAATAACATTAATTGGGGTGATGATGTGACGTCCTATATTTGCTTCACCCTCTTTTAATATGTTATAGATTCAGCCACAAATCTTGGTGATTTCGAAAAAATTGGGTCAAATTCCCATCCTAATATCTTATTTCTTAATTCCCTTGTATTCTCATCCGAGGCAACCAATAAGCCTACTACCCCTGCAAAATTACGCCCTCTAAATGACACAAAAAAGCCTTTCAAAAATATCCTCAAATCTTTTCCAAAAATAAGCCACTAAAATCCATCCAAAATGCTGCTTTTTAGTTAGCTAAGAATCCACTCGAGGCACAAATTGATCACAGAAAAGAAAATAATACTCCACCACAATCATTACCCACTTTGATGTCAATCATCATCTAAAACCCCAAAATTTACCTACAGGTGCACAATATGGCCAGTCTTGTGATACCCCAAATATTTCTACATTATTTATTATTATTTCAAAGGATTATTTGAATATTTATCGTTCAATTACGATAATTCTCCATTAACGAATTTATTTAAATTATTTGATCTATTTGAATTATGAGATTTAATAATAAACATTAAATTCTTATAATCAATTCTGTAAAGAAATTGAGAAATATATCGTTTAGTATTTGAAATGATTTAATTAGAAATAAATCGTTTTATTGGGTTAAAAGGCCTTAATTTTTATTTTAACTAAATTGGGCTTTGAAACCCGATTACCTTAGAGAAGAGAATTGGACTAGAGAGTGTGGGCTTTAGGATAGGGCTTAGGTCAACTAGGGAAGCCCTAGTCAACCCCAATGTCTATATAAGGAACCCGTGGGGTTCATTTATCTCTTTACAATCCCCTCAAACTCTCTCTTTAGTTAATTGCACTTTCTCTCTCTAGTATAGGGCCAATGGGTGGCCGGCTAGGCCGTGCACCACCCTCTCTTTCTCTCTCCCCCCCACGTCTTTCTCTCTCTCTTTTTTGTCTCTATATCTCTCCTTGCTGTGTGGTTGTGGGGCTGGGCACGGCAGCCCAGTCACCACCGCCAGCCACGGCAGCCTCCAGGAGGCTCCCCGGTGGCCAGGCATGGCCGGCGGCCGTGCACCACCCTCTCTTTCTCTCTCCTCCCCACGTCTTTCTCTCTCTCTCTCTCCTCGCCGTGTGGTTAGGGGGTTGGGCACGGCAGCCCAGTCACTACCGCCAGCGACGGCGGCCTCCGGGAGGCTCGCCGGTGGCCAGGCGATGGGTGGCCACCGGCCACCCTTCCCCTCTCTGTCTCTCTCTCTCTCACGCGTGGCTGCCCAACCACGGCTGGCTGGGAGGTGGTGATGGTGATGAGTGGTGGTGATGGTTAGTTGTGGTTTTGGTGTTTTGATTCTTTTCTTGAAAAATAAGTTAGGGTTTTGTTTTGAAAAATAATTTTTTTGATTTTATTTTTGATAAAGATTATATCTTTTAATTATGAAAATTAATTTCAGTAATTAGAAGTTATAAAATTTTGATTTTTATGATTTATAATTTGTGGAAATATTTATTTAATTTTCAGATTTCAATTTATTTCAAAAGATGGTATTTTTGGGTGTTTTGATGAAATTGGAAACTTTCTAAAGATTGGTTTAAAGTGGTAAATTTTCCCTAATCATCTAAACCCTAATTAGATAGTACTAACTACTCTAAATCATTAGAGTTGTGTCTTCAAAAGATTTCCTAATTTAATTAAGAAGGTTTTAGAGTTTCTTTTTTTTATTGGATTCTTTTTAGCAAATTTCCTATTTTCAATTATGAGAAGATCTTTTATTCCTATCTTCAAATTATATTTTTCTAAGTTATTTTTCTGTTGTTTGTGTGTGTTTCTTCTCTTCGTGTTTACGTGTGTGTCTCTTGCAGATCGAAATCTTTGATGTGGGAATTTTGGTGAGCATTTGGAAAGGACCCGATGGCTGATTTTACGAAATGGATATAATAGATATAATTTAGGATTACTAGTAGTTTTTGGTACATAGTTTGTACGACGGTTTAGATATGGTTAACAGTTTAGATTGGATTTAACTAATACGGTTTGATAATAGTACGTAATTATATTTCCCGTTTTCATTTGTCCTAATGCTTATTACTAAAACAAAAAAATAAAATAAAATTTATACACCTTTAGCCTTGGCATCTGATTAACATCAGGTGTGGCATAACAAAATCGGGATTTATGTCACTTATTAATTCCATTGCATAATAATCCTCTAATATAAGTGATGTAAATTCCGGTGGCGTTACAGCTGGTATCAGAGCGTAGTTTTAGCAATGAGCAATTGGAAAATGGAAATAGGAAATAAAATTTGGAATATTTTTAAAATGAATCAAGCCTTGAGAGTGGGGCAGACTTTAAACGGGTGTCTTGTTTGATATTTTTGAATGTGTGAAATTGAATATTCATGTGTGTGTGACTTGTTTGATGAAAGTGTGTATACACTTAAATTGTTTAAAAATTGTTAGACTAGGTGCGGATTTAAGAGAGGTGAAATAATTCTTGGTAGTTCTAGATTTAATTGCAAATTATCGAATTACTTTCACAACAATTTTGGGTAACAACATACTTGTTCCCTAAATTGTTTCTTAACAAGTTAAGTGACGTAATAAATTTGCAATGCGAAAATTAAATCAAGAGACAGATATTTTTACGTGGAAAATTTCTTGCTCAACCAAGAAGAAAAACCACGACCCACCTCTGGGATTTAACAATTCCACTAACTCAAATCAACGTCTCAACACAAGACTCACTGTACTTGAATTCACTCAAATTCAAGTAGACTAAAACACTCAACAATGACTGTCTTTCAAACTCAAGAAACAAATCAGCAACACTACACTTCCCATACAAATAGAAATTACAGAAGGTCCTATGAGAAGCTACACAAGTGCGTAAGATGAAACAATCAAGGAAACAGCCTAGACGCAGTGAGTAACAGCCAATTAACTAATCAAAGAGATANTCAATATATAGAGTAAAATGGTTGAGGAGAATCTCTAGGTAGAAATCACTTCCTAAGATGGTGGGAACAACCCATGATTCTCTCCCTATAATTTTGGAAATGATAAATCAGTTTCCTCAATCATAGGATACTATGTTTGTTACTCTGATTTGTTTCCCAAGAACTAGTCAAAAAAGAATCTCATCCTTTAAGAATTTTATAGCCATAAAATTCTCAAAATCAATTATTCTCTATAATATATTTATTCCAATTTAAAACAAATCAAATTATTGAACGTCGCAACTTATTGGACCGCTGTTACTATGGCTGTTACTCTGATTGTTATTATGACTGTTTCCATGTATCATTAAAGCACAAGTGAAGCTTACTCTCACATGAAGACTAAAAATATATTATCAATCGTAACGCCGTCTTCATGCCATCCTTGAACTTGTTTCTACCATATCATCAATCCTTGCACCAAAGAAACAACTAAAAGTTCCATTAGTAAGATAAATTTCTATTGCTGTCATCATCAAAACTTCTCTAACTCAACAACTTTGTTGATCTTCACCAAATACCAACTACTTTTTTTGTTTCACATGAGAGCTCCATATGTTAGCCTCTTTCATATAAAGCTCATTTATCCATATAACCCACAATTTGTCCTGCTTTGAAGCAAGTGCCAAGATGTGCAAAAGCTTTGTTCTAGTGGCTGCAATTTTTGAAGTTTAATCCTCCTATACTTTTAGTTCTACATATAAGGTTCCAACAGACCAAGTAAGCTTTCCGTTGTGTTGCTGATCCCCAAAGGAATTGTTTGCAGTTCTGTTATATTTCTTTCAAAATTCTATTGTAAAGTATGAAAATACTTGACCAATACAAGTGGAGGGACAAATAAACAGAATTGATGAGTTGTACTTTACCTACATAAGACAGGTTCTTCGAAGCCCAGGTATATAATCTTCTAATTATCTTGTTAACAAGGCATGGGCAATATGAGTTACTCCAAGTAGTAGGGGAAAGAGGTACACCCACATATCTAAATGGGAATGAGCTCTTTTAAAAGCCTATATTTCTAGAATTTTCTTTTAGTGTGTTTGTCAACTTCGGCTACATAACAATCTGACTTCCCTCTATTAGTAGAAAGGCATTTATAACTGAAAAGTATTCAAAGCCTTCAATAATTATTGTCACTACTCCAAGAGTTACTTTACAGAAAACCATCAAGACATATATCTGCGTGCGTAGCAGATTTGGTTGAACTCCAAAGTTGCACGTAGGATGCTGTGCACGTAGTATCCAAAGTCTTTAGAATTACCAAAAATAGTCAGATACTGCATAATCTATACAAATAGAAAGGGAGACATTGGATCCTCTTGCCTTATCCCCTTTTGCTTCAAAGTGTCCTTCTAAGGAGCCCTTCATGTAAATAGTAAAGCAAGCTGTTTTGACATGAGCAAGGACCCATTGCACAAACTGTTTTGAAAAACCAAAATCATAGAGCATTTTCTCTAAAAACTCCAAATCAGTGGTGTCATAGGTTATCCTTGGATCAATCTTAAGGAGGTTTCTTGGTGAAGAAGACTTCCTGTTTAGCTAGTGCTTTGTAATGTCATGATTTATCAGCCATATACTATTATTGGGGCCCAAGCCATAAGGAATAGGGCTCCCATCTTTTAGGCCCAATCTATTGGTATTGGGACCAAATCTATTGGAATAATTTTTAGTGGTTACCAGTCAGATACTATTATTCAAAACCGACCTAATTCAATCTATTTTAATCTAGTATCCGATTAATTCGACAGTTGAATTTAATTGAACTTAACAACATCTGATTCGAACTGACTCGATACTTAGGAAAACCCAAACTAAAATCTACTTGAAATCCAAATACAACTTACAAAACATGACCTAACATCTAATTTTTCCTTAAAACTCTAAACAAATGATCAAAGAGTAACCAAATATGATTTTTGATGTATTAAGTTCATGTTCAACACGAGTGACTCAATAAGCTCTTAAACTGAATTTCAGCTCATCATGGTTTGAGTTGGGATCTAATTTTGAAACCTATATAGATTTCGAAACTAACCAGTTTTAAGTCGCTATGAAACCTAAACTAATTTGACCCAAGTTGATCCAAAATTCGACTTCATCAAAAGACAATAATCTTATGACTCAAGATAACCCGAATCTACAATAACCGTAAATCGAAATAATCAAAGCCCAACAATTAATTACCTTGACATAGTTATAATTATATAATGTACCGACTTTATGCCTCATACGAGATTAAAAAAAAAGTTAAAAAATAACTGACGTAGTTCAATGAAATACATGTAGTTGATTTGGGTTAAATAATTAGGGTGTGTTTAGTTTCCCTGAAAATATCTTAATAAAAGGGAAAATTGGATTTTAATAATCCAACCTTTTACCCAACAACCAGTAATAATCCCAACTTCTGAATTAGAAATAAATAATCCCACCTTTTTAAAATTGTGCTTCCAGTGCACCCCCGTTAACGGGGTTAGATTTTCCGTCATCTGGTTGATGACGTGGCATGCTGAAGCCTTTATTTGGCGCCTAATGATTACCTATTGTATTGAAGGCGTACAGAACACTGTAAACCCAACCTCTCTGTTCTCTCTCTCTCTCTCTAAAACTCTCATCTGCTCACAAATCACCATTGAAGAAAGCTTCCCATTCATCTCACCAGTACGCCATTGAAACTTGTGAGTGTTGCTTCAGTTTCGAAACCCTAAATCGAAGCTCAGAAGTTGAAGGGAAGGCAGTTGGAGAGTTTTGTCTTTGCATGTGAAGAAAGGGTTTTAAAAGGTGAGTTTTTTATGTAATCTTAATCAAGAATTCATCTTTTTTTGTTGTTTTTTGATGTTCAATATATGAAATGAAGTTGGGTTTGTGAATGTGAGTGTTAAAGATTGTTTTTTTTTTTGTTGTAAAATGTGTAGAAATTATGTGAGAAATTAGGGCTAATTTTTCCTTAATTATGTCATTTGAGGGGCTTAAATGTTGATGGATTTGTTTTACTGTGGCTTAAATTAGGTTGTGATTGATGTGTTTCAAGTTATGATTGAAAATTAGGTTTTTGATTTGATTTGAGTGTGATTTTGAAAAATTATGGGATGATGGTAAAGTTTGATGGGTTGAATGTGTTTGTTTATGTACTAATTGTGGCAGGTAAATGGATATTGTAACTCTGAAATTTTGGCATGGTGGAGTTTTTAAATTGGAATCAACTATTGATTATGTTGGGGGTGAATTGTGGGAGCTTCATAGGGTGGATGTAGATGAACTTTGCACTTTTTGGATAGAGGAATTGGGTAAAATTAATGGAATCTATAATGAAATTGCTGGGGTGTGGTACAAGGATGGTGAAGGGGTTTATAATAAGGTTGTTGATGATGAAGATGTGCACATCATTTATGGGATGGCCAAGAGGGATGGATATGCTACATTTTGGGTTGAGCATGTTGTGCAGATGGGCCAACTGCTGCTAACTCAGTTTCCCCAAAATGAACCCAGCCCAACCCATGACAATGCCCAAACTATACATACCCAAACTCAAGCTAGCCCACCACATAACACTGCCACACCTACAACTTCAGAACACAGCCCACCAACAGAACACAACCTACCAGAAAACAGCCCAGCCACACAACTATCCCAACCCCCACCAAGACAACAAAGTCAAAATAATGCCACCCAACCCAAACACAAAGCCCAAAAGAAACACAGAGCCCAACCCCAACCCAGACATGAGTTCCAAAGTGAAGTCAGTCCACCTTCTCCAAAAGATCCATCCCAATCAGATGCTGTTCCAGATCATGTCACCATAGAAACCTTATTGCAGAACCAAAAGAACCAAGGAAAGAAATTCACCCCTAGGAAGCATGTGGTCCAACCTGAAAGGATACACTTGGGTCATTATGGTGATGATATGCCTTGGCATGAAAGAGCTAATTTAAGTGACAAGTCCACCTTAGATTCACATGACAGTGATGACAGTGTGGAGGATGAAAATTACAAGCCTCCTAATGAGAGAGAAAGTGGATCTGAAGTAGACAGTGAGAAGGAGAAAAGAAAGAGGAGTGCAAAGGGCAGGGCAAAGGGCAAAGAGAAGGGCAGTTCAAGTGAGAAAAGGGTTGGCAAGGGCAAAGAGAAGGGCAGTTCAATTGACAAAAGGGCTGGCAAGGGCAGTTCAAGTGTGATAGACAAAGGGAAAGGTGTTGCTATTGAAAGGGAGTCTGATTTTGAGGAGGAAAAATCAGAGAATGAAGATGTTCCACCTCTTAACAGTGAGGAAGATGATGAAGAATGGTCAAGATCAAGGATAACCTTGGAGCAGTGGGACAAAAAGGTGAAAGCTATAGCCAAAACATTGATAAATAGGGTGAAATCCAAGGTTTCAAAATCAAAGAAAAGTGAAGCACCTGTGTGTGAGAGTGAGTACAGCACTACTGATGAAGACATAGCCACCCCTGTTGAAAGTGAAGAAGAAGAAGGGGGAAGTCAGTCTAAGCCCCATAAACCTGTTGTGTTTGGCAAACATACTGACTTCAAGAAGTTAATTTGGGAGGTGGGGACCAGATTTCCTAATAGATCTTCTTTTAGAAGAGCTGTACAGAGATATGCATTGAGTCAAGGCAAGAATCTCAAATTCAATGTCAGTGACAACACTAGAAACAAGAGACTTGGGGCTAGGTGTGTGAAGAACTGTCCTTTCAGGATATATGGTTCATGGGATCAGAAAACTGAGTCTTTTATAGTGAAATCTGTCAACAACTCTCACAATTGCAAAAGAAATATGGTGAAGAACAGGCAATTGAAATCAGAAACAATTGCAGATGAGTTTTTGCCTATTTTCAAGGCAAAACCACATTGGCCAGCTGTTGAGATTGTTGAAACTATTAGAGAGACTTTCAAAGTCCTCATTAACAGATGGGTAGCATACAAAGCAAAGGTGTGGGCACATAAAAAACTTCATGGAAGCATGAAAGATCACTACTCCAAACTGGGAAGGTACCTAGCTGCTCTTAAAGCCTCAAGTCCTACTTCTGTGTTTGAGCTTGTTTGCACTGAACCACCACAGACTGTTTCAGCTGGATTGGTCATTAGGGGTTTACCAATCTTTCAAAGGATGTTTGTATGTTTTGATGCCCTAAAAAATGGGTTAGTTGCTGGTTGCAGACCCATCTTGTGCCTAGATGGATGTTTTCTAAAAACAATCTTAGGAGGTATGTTGTTGACTGCCATTGGGAGGGATGCTAATGATCAAATGTTCCCAGTTGCATGGGGAGTTGTTCAAGGAGAGAACAACCTATCTTGGGAGTGGTTCATGTCTAATTTGAAGAGGTGCATCAACACAAGTGATGGTCAGGGGTGGACTTTCATTTCTGATCAACAAAAGGTCAGTTCTCTAACTCTTACATTCTGCTCTACTTATTTATATTGTTAATGGTTACTTAAATTTTCCTATGTTTTTTGTTTAGGGACTTCTAAATGCTGTAGCCAAAGTCTTTCCCAAGGCAGATCAAAGAAACTGTGCAAGACATATATACTCTAACTGGCATAAGAAATGGAAAGGAGAGGAGCTGAAAATTCTGTTCTGGAGAGCAGTTAGAGCATACTGCATTGCTGATTTTGAAGAAGCAGTAGAGGAAATGAGGAAGTTGTGCTTACCAGCAGCTGAAGACTTTATGAGGCAAGATCCTAATACTTTCTGTAGAGCATTTCTAAACACTAGCAGTAAATGTGATGTGATAGTCAATAATATGGCTGAAACCTTTAATGGTTTTATTTTACAAGCTAGGGCTAAACACATAATTTACATGCTAGAAGACATTAGATCTACTTTAATGGAAAGACTTGTCAAAAAAAAAGCTTGGATAAATGGATATGTGGGGCTGATTTGTCCTAGGATTCAGTATAAGTTGGAGAAAGAGAAGGATAGGGCTGCCTACTGTCAAGTTATGCCCTCTAGTGCAACTGTATTCCAAGTTCAAGATAGTTTGTATTGTTTTGTTGTTAATTTGGAGACAAGTAGTTGCACTTGTAACAAATGGGATTTAAGTGGAATCCCTTGTAGCCATGGTTGTGCTGCTATCTTCTTTCTTGGCCAACAACCTGAGCATTTTGTCCATGAGTGCTACAAGAAATCTACCTACTTGAAAGCCTATGAGGGTAGCATCAGCCCTATAACTGGTGAAAGACATTGGCCTAGGGTGGACAGGCCAATTGATCCTCCACCAATTAAAATAGGGCCAAGAAGGCCTAGAAGAAACAGAATCAAACAACCACATGAAGACCCCAAGCAACCTGGAAAACTCACAAGGCATGGACTTCAGATGAACTGTAGGAGGTGTGGACAGGGAGGTCACAACAAAAAAACTTGCACAAACCCAGAGAGGCCACAACCAGAACAACAACCACCTGCAAAAAGGGGAAGGCCTGCCAAACCTGCCCTACAGCAAGTTGATAGCCACCACTCTACAGTTGCAGCACCTGCAGCAGGAAGAAAAAGAAGTAGGGGTAGGGAAAGAGGTGGGCAGAGCAATGTAGGGAGAAGAAGAGGGAATGCAGGGGCAGGGGGAGGCAGTACAAGGGCTGAAAGAGGCATTGCAAGGCCTGGAACAGAGGTAGGCAGTGTATTTTTATCAATCTAAATTATTTTCATCCTTCTTTTATCAACTTAACATTAGTGTTTGTTCAACTGCAGGTTGTTGTAGGTCATGTTGGTTTAAGTTCTCAAGTGCAATCTTCCACAACAATTGCACCAAGTCAAGATCAGTCCTCAACACAAAATTTGTAGGGTGTAGGAGTCTTTTTGTGTATTTTGAAACTCATTAGATGGATGTTAATGTGTACTTTTGCACCATGAATGTTGATGGTTATGTTAGATGATCTTTTGTGTATTTTGGAACACAAAATCTGGATGTTATTTACAATTTCAATTCCACGTGATAGTTGTACAAGTATTTTGGATGCTATTTTGCTAAGTACATTCACTTGGAAAAGTGTTGAAATGAGATGATCTTTTCATTACAAAATAGAGAGTACTCTCTCATATTTCATTACAAAATGTTTTTGCTACATTGAAGCTTCCATTTGCGTCTACCATTTGCTTACAAAATGAAACACAAAATAGAGTGATGCTACTACCATCACTTGAACAGCAAAGCAAATACAATGACCATTATGCAACAAAACACAATCAAAACCAAGCTTCCATTTGCCCCAGTCTTTCCAACAGATACTAAACCAAGGTGTAAGGTCCTCATTTCTTCCTCCAATTTCAGCTTCTTCATCTTCAACTTTGCTACTTTGTTCTCCAACATCTTGTTCTTCTCTATCACTTCATTCATCATGTCATGCTCACCACTATCACCAATTTCACCATCAAAATTAGCTACCATGTTTTTCACCATGCCCTTCAAATCTTCCTCCCACACCATAAAACCACAATCTAATTCCGCATTCTATCATACATTTCAACATAACAAAAACAATTATATTAGAATTGGATTAAAATTTCCCAATTTCAAATTAAAAAACCCTAATTTGACAGTTACAATAATTTACCTTCCAAACAGCACAAGAGTAAAATTTTTGCCCTTTGCGAGCAGTAGGTTTCTTCACGATGTTAGAGGAAGCTTCAGCATCATGGTGGCACATTACCTTCCCATCAAGACCCAATTTGATGATTTTGTTGCTTGACAGCTTGAAATTTGATGAGGAACTGTGCTTGCTACTGCTCATGATGTCACAGATAAAAGAAAGAAAAACAAAATTGGAGAAGGGAGGGAGGGCGAATTTCACAAGAGAGGGGAGAATTTCAAAGGAGAAGAGTTTCAGAGAAGATGAAAGGGGGATTCAGGGTTTAGGGATGAAGGCCCCTTATATTGGCGCCAAATAAAGGCTTCAGCATGCCACGTCATCAACCAGATGACGGAAAATCTAACCCCGTTAACGGGGGTGCACTGGAAGCACAATTTTAAAAAGGTGGGATTAT
>BSSO01006794.1:0-11596 GCA_030267885.1 Mesembryanthemum crystallinum | reverse complement strand
TAGTGATTAACAATAATCAAATCATGATTTAATCACAACATATTCATAATCACATAACACATCAAAACTATCGTTTTGGAGAGTTTATGAAAGAGGTAGGCATGTTCGCTTACCTAATTTCGAAGCGTTGAACAAGTGTTCCCAACATACGCTCTAACACTCAGCACGAACTAAGGTCCTATAAAGAATCCAATTAATTCGTATTAGAATTAATTTAATTAAACCCATAATTATAGATCTGAAAATCTATAACTTAAATAATTGAGATTTCTATTATAAAATAATGGTATCAGAGCGACCCTGTGACCACGTGTTGAGCCTGTGGGCCAGGAGTGCCTGGTCAGCCACCTAGAAGGAGTAGATTTTGGGGCTTGATGTGTGCCCATGTGCAACGAGGACGTTGCGTTCTTTGAGTGGGGGTGAGTGTACCCTAAGGACTTGATGGTTGAGGATTAGCTGAAATGGTTTGATGGTACTACTCATATCACCAAGGTGCATCTTCTTTTAAGGAGATCATTTCTTAGAAACTCCACAGTTAAGCGTGCTTGGCTTGGAGTAGTATTTGGGATGGGTGACCTCATGGGAAGTTTCTCAGAGGCATGCGAGTGAGGACAAAGCATGTTGAAAAGATTTGTGGTGGTCTGTGGGGTCAGTCCTTAAGTAGCAAAGTGGATCTTGGTAGCACCAGCAACCTGTATAGGAGGCTGGGGTGTTACATTTACCCCCGGGACTTCCACAATTCAGAGGGATTGAGCCACCAAATAGATTTAATTCTTGGTGCACCATTGCTTTACAAACCAGCATATAGATGTAATTTTGATGAGACTAAGAAGCTGCATGATCAAGTTCGAGCAAGAATTGAGAAGGCGAATGAGTTGTACAAAACTCGAGCAAACAAGCACGACTAGCAAGCTGAGTTTCAACCTGCAGATCTTGTTTGGTTGCACTTGAGGAAAGAAGGTTTTCCAAGCAAAAGGAAGAACAAGTTGATGCCTCATTGCAAGCTGATGGTCCGTTTAGAGTAGAAAAACGAGTTGGTGTTAGTGCTTACAAGTTGGAGTTGCCTGGAGAGTATGGAGTTTCTACAACCTTTAATGTGGGGGATCAATCTTTCTCCTTAAATGATGAGAATATGCAAGATCTGATGGCATATCCTTTTGAAGAAGAGGAGATTGATGCAGGAGCATCTCCAGATTCACAAAATAGCCCAATTGCACTAATGTTAATTCTGGTGGACCAATGCTTGGGAGTTGTCCATGGGCTTACTCTTCTTACTTGGGTTGAAAAAAGGCCAAGATATTGTGGACTCTATACACAGTCGTGATACATCATAGGGAGATCAAGTGATTGGAACTGGATGTGATACAATATGTCTATATTATTTATTATCGTTTCAAGAGATTATTTGAAATTATTATCGTTTAATTATACAATAATTTCTTTTAAGGATTGTTATTTGAATTATTTGACTTATTTAAAATTTTAAGATTTAGTAATAAATATTAAATTCTCATAATCAATTCTCTAAAGAAACTGAGAATTACTCCCTTCGTTCCACATAAATCTTTACGTTTTGACTTTGTAAAGTCAAAATTTGAAAACTTTGACCATTAATTTGTTAAAAAGTATAATAATTTAGAAAGTAAAAATTATATTTTTGGATTCATCTTAAAAAATACTTTCAGAATATCAAATGTTTATAATTTTTCGAGTTTATATAAATACAATTTTTCATGGTCAAAGTGTCGTCTCGAAGACCGTGCAAAATCCAAAAGTAAAGATTTAAAAGGAACGGAGGTAGTATATTGTTTATTTATTTGAAATGATTTATTTAGAAATTAAATCATTTTATTGGGTTAAAAGGCGTTAATCCCTGTTTTAATTGAATTGGGTTAGGAAACCCGATTCTCTTAGGATGAGTAATTTAAGCCAACCAATAACATAATAAATGTCATGATAAGAACAAAAACATGTCAAAATGGAGAATAAATAGGAAAATAGATTTTTACCAAAGTATAGTGCCCTCGAGATAGCTCCGTGGATTAAAACACCTTTTGTTTGAGTGATCTTGGCAAGATCTCGATCCTTGGGAGATGTGAATGGGTGCTTGAGTTGTGTTTGATTTGGTGGTGCTTGGGTTTGATTTGTGGTGTTTGGGTGTGATTTGTGGTGCTTGGGTGTAATTTGTGGCGCTTAGGTGAGTGTTTAGATGAAGGTTGGATGAATGTGGTTGAAGATGATTTTTTGTGGTGTTAAGAGGGGATTTTGGTGTGAATTTTCCTCAAAAAGATTATTCTATGCACCATGGATTAGTGCTAAGAATCGTCTAATTGTTTAAAATTTTACCAGAATCGTCTAATTGTTTAAAATTTTACCTTAATCTAGAGATAGAGCTCTCAATTGTCCACTCTTTTTCCCCTTGAAAATGAAGGTGGAAAGGGGGTTTATATAGTGGTAGGAAGTGGAAAATGGAAGAAAAGGGCATAAAATAACACAAAAGGGCATGAAAGGGCACAAAAGGACGAAACCGGGCACTGCAAACACTGTATTCTGGGCACCGGGTGCGCCGGACACTGGCGCCTTCGGCCGCTTGCCTGGTGCGGGCATCGCCAGACCGGGCGGAGCGCTGCTCGACCGGTCTGGCTCCCCGCCGTGGCGTGACTTTTCAAGTACAAATCCACGGTTTTCGGGATGCGGGATTGGTCGAGAACTGATTGTACCTGATTGTACTTGATTCCTAGAATTTTTTCATGGGTTGTGGGTCGGATCTTGGGTCCGGGGGTCGGTTTGCGCTCGATTTTGGGCTGAAAACTTCAAATGCTCATAACTTTTGATCCGGGACTCCGATTTAAGATCCGTTTGAAGTTTCGGAAAGTTTAGAGAAAGGGCTACAAGTTGAGAGGAAATATTGTGATATAGGTACCAAGGTTGAGATCTGGCTTTTGGTGTTCATCATTTCCAAGTCGACTATTGTTGTCGTCGTTGGGCGGGGCGATGACTTAGGAGACACTGAGTGGGGTGTCTACAGAATCCCACACTTTGACTAAGCTCTTGGGGAAGAGCAAAAGTGAAAGTAGTTCTAGACCCGCCTGGGATGGCAAGTTTGGACTGTTTTTGGGGAGGGACATGTGTGTTAAGATGGATAGCCACCTGTTGAATGAGAGGAACAAAATTCGATTTCGTTCTCTCAAACTGCTGAAAAGGTTTGTCGAAAACCTGTTTGTAAATACCGAGTAAATCGGGTTTAATGTGTGTTAAGACGAAGGTCCACCTGTTGAGTGAGACGAACAAATTGGATTTCTTTCTCTCACACTGCTAAAAAGGTTTCTTCAAAAACCTGTTTTGCGAATACTGAGTGAAATCGGGTTTGATGTGTGTTGTGGTGAAGGTCCACCTATGCTTGAGAGGAACAAATTGGATTTCGTTCTCTCATACTTCTAAAATGGTTTGTCAAAAACCTGTTTCACGAATACCGAGTAAAATCGGGTTTGAAGTGAGCATCACTTGTTGAATGGGGGAAACGGATGAGTTACCGTACCCTCAAACTACTAAAAAGGTTGTAAAACTTGTTGTGTGAAGAAAGCTTTTCTTGGGAAGGAAGGTTGTCAAAAAACATGCTTTTGTAAATACCGAGTAAAATCGGGTTTAGGAGTTGAAGGTTCGAAAACCTGTTTTCATGAAAGATCGAGTAGATCGGCTTTAGGGATGAAAAAGGGATTTTGATTTTGCAAATATCGAGTTGAATCGGGTTTTAACTAAGTTATCACTTGTTGAATGGAAGAGACGGATGGATTGTCGTTCTCCCAAACTGCTAAAAGAGTTATGTAAAGAAGTGGTTTGCCACTTTTTGGATGAAAGAAGGTATGGATCACCGTTTTACCAAACTGCTAAAATTTTTTTGTTAGAATATTGTTTTGTGAGTACTGAGCCAAGTCGGGTTTAATTCTCCACTAGGGAGGTCAAAAAGGTTTGTCAGAAAACCCGTTGTTTGAGTATTGAGCCAAGTCGGGTTTAACACTCCGTGAGGGAGGCGAAAAGATTTGTAAAAGTAAGCCCTTTGACAGGGATACTTTAAACTCGGAGTTTGCTCGCGCTCATGCCTTAAGAATAGGATGCTCTTTGTTTCGGAGGTATTTGCTTTTATAGAGTGGAGTGCTCTATTATTCGATTGTCGTTGCTTGATGGAGAGCTCTCGAGGCGCACAAAGAGTATCATTCATTGAGTGTAGATAATGTGTGCGATGTATGAAAAGAATATGCATGGAGCATGTAGTGATAAGATGAAACACATGATGTATGATACGCACAGATCTTGTAACATGAGATGACATTGAGAACGAACCTTGTGAATGTGCTAGGATATTATGGACGGACCATGTAGAAGTAAGAAGATAATATGGACGGACCTTGTGAATGTAACGTGATAAGATAGTAAGGACGGACCTTGTGAATGAGCGGTGCAATATGGGACGGACCCGGTGAAGGTGTACGTGTGACGTGGGACTGACCCGACAAAGTGTTCATGTGACATGGGGCGGACCCGTGAAGTGCTCATGTGACATGGGCCGGACCCTTGAAGTGCTCATCATGTGTTATGGGGCAAACCCGACAAAGTGTTTGTGCAATATTGGACGAACATGACAAAGTGATTATGCTATATGGGACGGACCCGACGAAGTGTTCACGTAATATGGGACGGACCCAAGTGAAGATGTGTGGTACTATATGGGATGTTGACTTATGCAAGATGTGATGTATGCGATATGTATGGGCCTTTGAGGCGATGAAGGATTCTAAAATGTTATGCTATCTCCATGCGACTTGACCATGAGGTGATGATGTGAGAAGGATGCAATGTAAGAATGCAATGTAGGGGAAAACGAACTTCAAAGCATGGTGTGATATAAGATATGCAATGTTGGGCAGACGGACTCCAAGTGATGGACGACTTTTGGTTTTTAAAGAAATTGTATGCCAAGTGTCCCTCGAAAAGCCAAGATCATCATGAGGAGTGATGGTGGCATGGGGGCGAAGAAGAAGCCCCCACTTTGAAGCGGGTTACCAATGCTTATACTATCTTCTAGTGTAGAAGACCATGAGTTGAAGGATGACATTGACTCATGGTTGAAGAGAATGAAAAGCCCCCGGTTTGGAATGGATTCATGAAGTACCTCGTTGTTTGTGCAAATTCAGAGGCGGCTTCGAAGGAACCATTGATCTAGAGATGCTATTATTTTTAAAGGTGAAAGCCCCCACTTCAGAGTGGGGTGAACAAGCTCAATGTGCCTCGTGCTAAAGGACTCGGGGTCCGTGATTGTTGGTGAACCATGATAGAAGGGATGAAAGCGCCTGGTTTTGAATATGAATCCCGGAGGATGCACTTGGTAGATGCCAAAGAATGCTTAGTGACTCGAGAGACGATGGCTACGGGAGCCCGAGAATTGAGTGCTAAGACTAATCCGAGGTAGAGAGTCCCTGGGTAGAAGTGTGGTGTTGTGAAGGGAATTTGGCTAAGTGTTAGAAAAAGAAAACAATGGGTGTTATGAGGGAGATTGTGAAGGGGTTGCAAGTTCGAATCCAAGTCATAGTCTACAAAAAGAGGTAAATCACGGAGATGTCAAACCATTAAAATTCTGAGTTGCCTTTATTAGGTGATCATGTAGGACCTCTAGAAGACTTGTGTAATTGAGTGATTATTATGGCCGGGCCTCATGGAGGTTACCTATGTATCCATGTGGAATCAGGCCGACATAGTTCATGGACCCGAGTTTGTTTGTGCCCTAAATTTTGCCTGGATCACTGTCTTGTGTGATCGTCTAGCGGGCTTTGCCAATTTTGGCTAAGCCATTTGGAGTGAATGGGCTTAGCCGGCGCTTGATACCCTAACTTTTGCCTAGGTCGTCCTCGTGATGGAAGTGTGAAGAAACAAAGCATCATGTTTGGCTCATGATTTGCTCATGATTGGTTCATGATTAGCCAAGGAATAAGGCTTGAAGAAATTTGCCAAAGGCAGCAAATTTGAGCATACACGGTCACTAGGATGACCGTGTATCAGACCGTGTATAAGCCCAATAGGCCGTGTATGCTTTGTAATTGCGCTGCGAGCATAAGACATTGTATCAGCTTGGTACATAGTCCGTGTACCACCTAGTACAGACCATGTATTAAGGTTTTTCCGCATTTTGTCGAATTGCCGAGAGGTTTACACGATTGATACACGGACCGTGTACCTCTCTATGGACCGTGTATAGTCCAAATTACACCGTTTCACTTCCAAACTTCGGTTATCCGTTACGGGCAATGGTAATAACCGTCTTAACTGTTATTTGTCTCACTTAAAGACTGATTTGGGTGAAGAGACGCATACCCTCTCACATGTGTCTCATAAGTGAAGAGGTACCTCTTGGTGAAGGGGTATGAGTTCCTCTATAACTAGAGAGGCCCTCTTCACTTGACAAACTCATGAAAAAGCATATTGCTCTCACCCATAAAGCCTATTTTTTGTCTTCTCCTTAGCTTGGTCTATTGGTGCCTTGTCGTCGGTTGTGCAAGCCGTCGACAAGGATAACTCCATTGTATCTCAAAGATAGGTTTGGTGACCCGGTACTTGCACTTAGGGGTCAAATCTAGTCTTTAGGACAGCGTTCTTAGCGTGCCTCGGAGTTCATTGTTTCTTTGTGATCACTACCCCTACAAAATTATCACCAACAATCTAAAGACTAGATTTGTGTTTGTGATCATGGCGAGAAACACTTTGAAGGAGATGGCTTCTAACTTTGTTAAGTTGGAGCGGTTTGATGGAGGGAACTTTCGTAGGTGGCAAAAGAAGATGCACATCCTACTCACAACCCTCAAAGTAGCCTATGTTCTTACAACCCCACAACCATAAGAGAGTGAAACGAAGAATGTTGCTGATGTTCGTGTCCGAGCCAAGTGGGAGAACGATAACTTTATTTGTCTTGGTCACATCCTCAACGGCATGGCGGATTCCTTGTTCGATACATACCAAGCCACGCCAACGGCAAAGGACTTGTGGGATATTTTTGAAAATCGGTACATGAAGGAAGATGCCACCTGTAAGAAATTCCTTGTAAGCCAATTTAATAATTATTTAATGAAAGATAATAGGCCGATAATGGAGCAATTATATGAAATATAACGCATCCTAGGTCATTTCAAACAACATGATATGAATATGAATGATTCAATAATTGTATTTAGTATAATAGATAAATTACCACAATTATGGAAAGAGTTTAAACACTCCCTTGAACACAAAAAAGAAGATCTTTTTCTTAAGGAATTGGCTAACCACCTGAGGATTGAACAAGAATTCCCAAAGCAGGAATAGGTAAAAGAGACTCTTGTCTCTAGTGCCAATGTGGTTGAAGATAAGCCAAGTTTGTCCAAGAAGGGACAAAACAACAAGAGGAAGGGCCATCCCACCAAGTAAGGCAACAACAATGGCAAGAAGAAGAAGGCATTGTGTTGGGAATGTGGCAACCCCACTCACTTGAAGCTTGATTGCCCCAACCTAAAGAAAAATAAGGGTCCAAGCAACCTAAGGGGTGGCGGTCAAGGATCATCCAAGGATGGTGAAAATTTCGCTGCCATGATTTCTGAAGTGAACATGGTGCAAGGCGATGATGCATGGTGGATCGATTCGGGTGCTACTCGGCATGTATGCAAGGATAAGGCCTTATTCAAATCCTACACTCCTATAGAAGATGGAATGATTCTCTACATGGGGAATTCATCTACTGCTCATGTTCTTGGGAAGGGTAGTGTAGCTTTAGAGTTTACTTTCGGGAAATCATTAACTTTAAATGATGTATTTCATGTCCCGGAAATTAGGAAAAATGTTGTATCAGGTAGTGCATTGAATAAGTTTGGTTTTAAGCTTGTGTTTGAGTTGGACAAGTTTGTATTGTCTAAGGGAGGGATGTTTGTAGGAAAAAGAATACTATTGTGATGGTATGTTCAAGTTAAGTATTAATAATTATGAGATGGATATTTCTGCTTACTTGATTGATTCTCATTCTTTACGGCATAATAGATTAGGACATGTGCATTTCAAAAGAATACAAGAAATGGTTAGTTTAGACTTGATTCCATTTGTTAACAAAAACGAGAATAAATGTCAAACTTGCATGCTTACTAAAATTAATCGTACTTCTTTCCCATCCGTTCAAAGAACATCTAAATTATTAGATTTAATTCATAGTGATCTATGTGAAATGAATGGAGTAATATCCATTGGTGGAAAGAGATATTTTGCAATGTTTATTGATGATTATTCTCGTTATTGTTATGTCATTCTATTACGCACAAAAGATGAGGCCATGGATATGTTCAAGGCATTTAAGGCTAAAGCTGGATTACAATGTGAAAACTTTATTAAATGTCTTAGAACGGATCGTGGTGGAGAATATTATGATCCTTCATAATTTGAAACCACTAGAATAGTGCATGAAATAACGGCACCTTACACACCACAACAAAACGGTGTGGCCAAAAGGAAAAATCGGGTCCTATCTGAGATGGCCAATGCCATGTTATCTAACTCGGGATTAGGAGATGGGTTTTGGGGTGAAAAATTGCTAACCGCATGTCACATACTAAACTGGGTTCCAAACAAGAAAAATAAGACTACTCCATATGAACTTTGGAACAATAATAAACCAAACCTAGGTTACTTTAGAGTTTGGGGTTGTAGGGCCGTTGTAAGAGTTCCCAAACTTAAAAGAAAGAAATTAGGGGAAAGGGGAATTGAATGCATTTTCATAGGCTATGCTAAGAATAGGAAGGCTTATAGGTTTATGGTAATTGAGCCTAACAAATATATTTCAATGAATACCATAATTGAGTCAACGGATGCAATATTTATGAAAATCGTTTTGCATCAATTCCAAGGCCCAAAGATAGGGTAATTGAAATTGAACAACCCGATCATGAGGATGAAGAGGTTGTTGAACTCCGTAGGAGTAAGAGACAAAGGAAGGCTAAGGACTTTGGTCCGGATTTCATTATGCTTCTTGTTGAAGGATCTAGGGAAGATGTAGTGAAACATGTTCCCTATTGTTATAACGTAGAGGCAGACCCAAAAACCTTTGAGGAGGCTGTGAGATCTCCTGATGCTACCTTTTGGAGGGAAGCCATTGAAGAGAAGATGAATTCTATCATGGGTAATGGAACATGGAAGTTAGAGGATCTTCCTCCGGGATGTACACCCATAGGGTGTAAATGAACCTTCAAAAAGAAGATGATAATCGATGGTACAGTCGAGAAGTATAAGGCAAGATTATTTGCCAAAGGATTTACCCAACAATAGGGAATTGATTTCATTGATACATATGCTCCCGTGGTTAGAACTACAACAATTAGGTTGTTGTTAGCCATAGCTTCCATCCATAACTTGGTCATACACCAAATGGATGTCAAAACGGCATTCTTGAATGGTGATTTGGAGGAAGAGGTGTACATGAAACAAACCGAGGGTTTCATAGTACCCGGTCAAGAGAAAAAGGTGTGCAAGTTGGTTAAGTCTTTATATGGACTTAAACAAGCACCAAAACAATGGCACCAAAAGTTTGACCAAGTAGTCCTTGGGAATGGCTTTCACATAAATAAAGAAGATAAATGCTTATATAGCAATTTTGATGGCAACAAGGGTGTTCTCATTTGCTTATACGTGGATGACATGCTCATCGTTGGTACTGACCTAGGAGGTGGTTGAGGCTACCAAACAATTCTTGTCAAGGAATTTTGATATGAAGGACACGGGTGAAGCCGATGTCATTCTAGGGGTCAAAATTACAAGGAAAAATAATGGATTGATCCTATCTCAATCGCATTATATTGAAAAGGTGTTGAAAAAGTTTGATAACTTTGATCGTAAGCCAGTCACAACACCTTTTGATCAAAATATGAAGTTCGACAATGATACAGGAAATCCTATGAGTCAAAATGAGTATCCTAAAGTCATAGGTTGCCTCATGTATGCCATGACTTGCACAAGACCGGATATTGCCGATGCAGTTGGAAGGCTTAGTAGGTACACTAGTAACCCAAGTTGAATGCATTGGCATGCAATTAGGCGAGTTCTAAAGTATACACTTTAGTGGATTTCCTTCGGTTTTAGAAGGGTTCACACATGCTAGTTGGATCACAAATAGTGAGTATCACTCCTCTACTAGTGGTTGGGTATTCACCCTTGGTGGGGGTGCAATATCTTGGGGATCCAAGAAACACACATGCATAGCTGACTCTACCATGGTCGCTGAATTCATTGCATTGGCTTCTTCTAGCAAGGAAGCGGAATGGCTAAGGAACTTGTTGTATGAGTTACCTTTGTGGCCAAAATCGATGTCCCCTATCTCAATCCATTGTGATAGTGCAGCAACTTTGGCCCATGCCTACAACCAAGTTTATAATGGTAAGTTAAGGCATATTGGCTTACGACATAGTTATGTGAAGCAACTCATTCAAGATGGGGTCATAACTGTTGACTTTGTGCAATCAAGTCATAATTTGGCAAATCCTTGGACGAAAGGCCTATCAAGGGATTTGGTAACCAATACCGCGAATGGGATGGGATTAAAGCCCATAAAATAAGTCACCAAGGTAGATCCTCAACTTAATGCTCGTAGAGAACCAGTACACCTTTGTTGTGGCTTGCAAGCACAATCTCTAGCCATCCTGATGTGCTTGGGTAACCCATAAGATGTTTGGAGGTTGAGCTATGCTCTTAATGAACTTTAATGGAAATTATAAATTTTAGTTTAGATTTAGGTGTTATATTACTTAATATAATTCCCTAGGTATGCCTGGGTGTACTTGTAATGTTTGATAATTATCAATAAAATCCATTTCTTTCTAAACTTTATATTTCCATTATAATATAATATGGGATATTGATGAGTCACCTAAGTGAGTGTGAGGTGGTGTCGCCTCTACGAACCTAAGGGCTTTGATTCTTACGCACTCACGATTGATACAAGGACACACGGCCAGTTCACGTGTCAGTATTGTCATTGAAACTAAGAAGAGAAGTTTGAAGTTTAATGTGTGGCTTGAGTATTGTTAATCAAAGAGGATCATTGGTTCAAAGTATAGTCTACCAAAAAATTCTGATTGACAAAAATTTCAGTTTACTAAGCGTTGGTTCAAATCGCAAGATACCAATGTTATGCGTTTAACTTTCAGAGAAAGGTTGTACACTTAATTAGAAATGGTGGGGGAATGTTGGATATATTTCTAATAAAGTGATGGAAGTGTGAAGAAACAAAGCATCATGTTTGGCTCATGATTGGCTCATGATTGGTTCATGATTAGCCAAGGAATAAGGCTTGAAGAAATTTGCTAAAGGCAGCAAATTTGAGCATACAAGGTCACTGGGATGACCGTGTATCAGATCGTGTATAAGCCCAGTAGGATGTGTATGCTTTGTAATTGCGCTGCGAGCATCAGACATTGTACCAGGTTGGTACACAGTCCGTGTACCACCTCGTACAGACCGTGTATCAAGGTTTTTCCGCGTTTTGTTGAATTGATGAGAGGTTTACACGATCGATACACGGACCGTGTACCTCTCTATT
>BSSO01006793.1:0-11597 GCA_030267885.1 Mesembryanthemum crystallinum | reverse complement strand
TCCTCACCCCTTAAACTTCCCCCAGCCCACCAAAGCCCGACGCCCCATAACCCCACCCCTCGACCTTGACGCCAACGACAACTACCCCAGACCCAGCCCCAACAACCCCTCTCCCCACCAACACCACATCAGCCACCACCCATCTCGTTAAATCCGCCAAACCCTAAACCCTAACGGATTTTTTAAAAAAAGAAACAATCAATTCAATTGAGGGTTCAATTTACCTAAATATCATCATTGTTCGCATTAAAAATATTGTTGCATCAAAAGAATCATTCATGGTGATTTGATTTAAGTTTTTCACAATGATTTTAACAACAATTTGATGGAGGCTTTGAGAGAGAATGTATAAAGGGAAAAGAAGTTGAGTTGCAATTGAAAATGGTAGTCTCGGAACTTTTGGGGAAAATTTTGTTACGTCGAGTAATTTTGCTATTACGTTAAGCAATTTCGAAAAATATTACACTTCTATTTTCAAGGTTCTGGGACCACATTTTGCCCCACTTATAGACCACCGGTTCTAGACCTTCCCAAACACCAATTGAGTCTTTTGCCAAGGGGATGCGTGGTCACTTAGGGAACGGGGAACCCAAAAGGCCCTTAGAGGCTCTCTAGAGCGTTCCAAATGTGAGACTTGGGTGGCCTACTGTCGTTCTTAAACCAACTATCACTTAAACCCAAAAGGAGAATGCCTTATTAATTGATAGAAGCGTGGAACCACTTGTAAACAAGTCTCAACCCTCACATTTCTTCTCCATGGGACTTAGAGTGTTACAGGTAACCATTCTTCCGTCCAAAGCAACCACACTCTCCCACTTCTTCCAAAAGGTTTTAGGGAGCTTAAAGGAGACCCTCAAGAAGCTCTGAAGTCAACCATCACCATTGCTACATAAAGCTGCAAGCCATAAGCTGATGCAGTAAGAACTGTGAACCAACTTAAGTCGAGTGGATCAGATTCAAATGAAGACAGGAAGATCATGACCACAGGAAAACAAATACTGCTATCTCCAATATTGTATCATTCTCATGAACAGATATCGTACCATCTACATATATTTGACAACTATGACTCTTTGATCATCTACAAATAATGCAATCTACAATCATATACCACATACCAAGGAGGACAAAACATTTAGTCTTTGAACAATTTAAAATCTGATATATCATCACTCGACTGTAACCAAAAGGAAATATAGGAATTTTATGGAAATGTAATCCCCACAAGCAGGTTTAGGTTTTGCGATACTTGAGCGCATCAAAGCGAGTGGTCAGAGCATCATAATCTGGCAACTTGGGATGAACTGAAGATGTAACTCCAGGTTTAGCATTTGATGATGCATGGTCAAATTGTGATGGATTTTGATCCATCTCAGTCTCTTCATCAAAGTCTGAATCATCAAATCTTATATCTGTATGCGCACGAACATTATAGCTATGCCTTCTGTTGAAATCCATATAATTCACATCATCCTTGCTCCTCTCAGCATTATTAGAGAAATTACTGGCTGTCCCCATACTCTGCGTTCTGCAAGATTTTCCATGGCTCCCCCAACTCTCTTCATGGTTCTCAGTTTGAGAGAAATGGCCGTCCCTAGACTTGTCAATATTTGATGCATTGAAATGATTGTCACGGGATCCTGTTTGATGAGCTAGTTGAGCAGCAGCTTGTGCAGCAGCAATAGCGTCCTTTGCAGAATCTGCAGCTGCTTTTGCTGCTGATGCAGCATCTTGATAATTCATATCACCCATCTCATTATCATTACCACCACCACCACCTGATAATCTGATTGACAAAGAAAAGCAGAATAATAAAAATGCAACTACTTTCAGCTTAAGGCAAGCATTGAGATGTATGAAATTAAGAGCTGACAAACCTGGTTGTTGGCTTATGATTTTCAGTTGACGGAGTTGTTCCGGGCTTTACAGGTAGACTTGCAGCACTGACAAAAGTACGTGGTCCTTCCTGATTGAAGAAAAGCAACAAACTTGTAATCAAAGCAAGTTAAAAGGATCCATCTTAGCTTGGATAGCACAGAGCTCCGTTTCTTGATTGATACAATTGAACAAAATACTTTCTATGTCATGGTTTTCAAACTTAATACGAGTAAATTGGAAGGGGATATACAAAGGATCATCGCTACATTAATTAAATGATGCTCATGATAAACAAGCACACAATACATGTGACAGGAGTACTTCCTTTGTCATGATTTTTGGACTGAATAGCAGCAAAATGAAAGGGGACAAATAAAAGCTTTACCTTTATAGCATCTCAAGGTTGATGCTCAAGATATACTAGCACACACCAAGATTCAGGGCTAGTTGAATAATTCAAAAGAAAAAGTACTGACATTACGAGTTCGATTAGTAACTTGACACAAGATGTTCATGTAGAAAAAGTAAAAAATATGAAGGGAAAGAAAATAAAAAACCCTCCCAGCTAACAAAGAAGAAAACATTAAACTAATAACCCCAAAAGTGCTCGCCGAAACTGCAAAATCAGTTTCTGCCTTCCTCACCAAAAATCAATCGTTTAGCCCTCAAATCATAATCACTTTGTTGTAGGAGCCTTAATCAGAAATATGTTAAGTTCATAGCCTAATTCGTAAACCCCAACGTTCGACATCTTTGGTTTCAGAGTAAATTCAGTGTTGCGAAACTTTAATGTAGGCAATTTGAAAGTTTGTTAACTAGTCACATGGAAACCACAAGAATTCAGCTTTTAGGAGCTCATAACAGTTGATACAGCATGCAGGAAGCAAGGGATCAAGGCTTGAAGCCGAAACAGCTAGTCATAGGCTGAATCTGAGGACATGGAGTTTGAAGTTCAAATTCCAAGTACATTGACAAAGATATGAACAGAAAACTTGAGAGTGAAAGCTTGTTGATTCTCAGACCGTGAAAGCATTATTAGCAGTTGGCAGCTTCAAAGTCATTAGCAGCCTGGGGAAATTCAGAGTTTTGGACCTTGCAGTTTGAGTCTCTTGGAAACCCAATAGGTAGCTATATTATAGTCCCAAAACGGCAAAAAGGCATGGAACAAGCAGCGTTATCTCTATGAATGGCTCTCAAATTCATGAACCCTCATATCTAGGAATTGAGGATTGATCTTCAGGGCACTTGCTTACCACTAGATATAAAAAAGGCCCCAAAGAGGATTGGAAGATGCACACTGATCCCATTTGGTTGGCTATTACTGCTAGTACTTGTGGTTCTACAGTTGAAAAGTTTTTAATGGTGGCTATAATCCTTATTCTCACAACAAACATCTGTTCAAAAATTATACAATTGTATTCTTCAGAGCCCAGTCACAATGTCAGATTACTTTATAAGAGTAGCCTAAGCACATTGACCCTTATGCTGAGATAAGACACTCTCCATGCTTCAAGAACATTTCAATCGGACCAAAAATGTGTAGTGATGTGCAAAAACAACTTGCCAGCTACTCATTTACACCTTCCATCAATATCATTTAGCCAAAAAAATTAAAATACACAAATTCTCTAATAAGTGTCCATTTTATGGTTTCAAACTTTCAATGCAAAAAAAAAGATTCCTTGAAAAATTACCCTTATGTAGCTACTGTCACTTTAGTTGAACATAGTGTGAATTGCTTTACAACTATGTCATTTTAAATTTTTTTAATCTTTTCCTTAATTGTGCCCACCTCTAAAAGGGCTATTACTAAAGAAAGGAGGGAGTATATTGTCTATCATCAAGCAAAATCATTGCTAAACATTCTAGTTCGTTATGTATTTTCACCTGTTTGTTCATGGGAGAATGTTAGCATTTTAGCGATGATTTCATTCTTGGTTTATGATATCCAACTTGAAGGCAACAATCACAATAGTAGCCAAATTGAAGTCGTTGAAAATACCCTTGGTGATTTTTTGGACATTGATAAGATAAGCTTTGATGCCCCTGGATCTTATCCTAGACCAAGTAAATTTGCCTACAAGCACTATCGTTGTCAAAATAACCAATGCTTTCCATTTTATGGTACAAATCCTTTGACCCAAATGGATCCGTCCATTTTTTCACATAAATAATTCTTCCAAGTAAGTTTGCCTACAAGCACTCTCATGGTCAAATTATTCAGTCTTCAACATTTCATGAAATCCTTTCACCCTAATAAATTTTCCCATTTGTCTCGAAAAGTATTATCACATTGCTGCAGAAGCTAGTTTATGAAAGTTAGGTCATGCATTAGAAAGTAAAATGAAGTTCAATTTTGACACTGGAACTAGAAATTGGGGGAATGTATACAAATTAGACCTTCCACAATATTATCTATCTCCTTATGTGGACGATGATACATTACGAGATTTTAGATCTAAACCAAGGAAGATGGACACAGGAGCTGATTAAAACCTTAGTATACTATTTCCTTTTACAAGGTTAAGGTTGTTCTTCCTATTTATAGGCTCTTCATGTCACTTTGCTCATGATTTTGGGGATTTCGCTAAAGTGGTTGAGTATCCTACATCTCTTGATAGTATTGGCAACGTTAGTAGCAATATTAAAATTGCTTGATGGTATGAGCAACGTCAGTAGCAATATTAAAGCACTCTTTCCCACAACACCTATGCAGAATGAAAATGTACCTTTATGCAGAGAGATAGAAAGAGAAACATACTATGCGTGCCTCTGGGGGCTTGAGAAGCTCTGTCTCTGTATCAGCAGTATCCCACTCAACCTGGTACTCCTTGGCTATTTCCTTCATCACCTTCAGCTTCAATTCACCAGGAGGATTTAGGGCTGAAAGCTTTTCAATTAGCTGCAAATTGATCAATCACATCAATGAATGTAGTGCAAACAAATGAGCTACTTCTCTATACAACAATCAGAAATAAGAAAAGCTCAAGTACCAGGCGATTAACACCACTGTCAGGACGTAGATCAGTAGCTGCTGACACAAATTCTTTCCCATATTTTTTCTGGAAAATGTCCCGTATTGCCAGCAGTTCTGGAATATCAGAGCACCTTGGTCCCGCAAATATCAAACTAGAGATTGCTTCTTTCAAATCTACAGGGCATTCCCTACAAATTGAACGTATTATGCTCATTGAGAATCCGTCTCGTGACAGTTCTTATAATCATAAGCTAAAATAGAGAAAAGCTAGTTATTATTACCTTTGCTTTGCAATTATTGAGAGTCTAGAAACAATTCTCTCACAGAAGAGCTCAATGATCTCATTTGCGGCCATCATATTTTGTTCTCTAATTACATGTTCAACCTACAGTGAACACCAAGGGCAACAAAAGGTTATAAGATATGCAGCGCAAGAGAGGGGGGGGGGGGAAGATACAATATTAGTCAGTGGCTAAAAGAAAAAGGCAGTCAAGCAGTTTAAAAGCAAATTAAATGATTTTATTAATAACACGAAGTGCCTTAAGATGACGGATAAGTGAATCATTTGACAGCAATCTTTGAGAAATATAAGACACAAGTAAATAGTAGTATTAAGTAGCAAGAGAAATATCGCCTTCCTAATGGAATGAGCTTCAAAATAAAAATCCAGATCACAAGTCTATTTTAAATTTGGGGTTCTAGAGAAGGCACAAAGACCAAAAGGAAATAAACTCTCAACCTCACAGTTAGGGACGATGCTCCTAAGTTCTAACTTCTAACCACTAGAGTAACCCCTGTATAGATATTCGCCAATAGACAGAATCAGCTAAAAAAACATCTGCGTGGTTGCAATTGGAAAGTTGAGGTGAAGAAAGAAAGACGCGAAAAACTTTGAGGTCATTAGGATGAATAAATAGACAGAAAATGCCATCTTTACAATAGACACACTCAACTCAATGCTCCCCAAAACACTTTCTGCTTTGTTGTTCTTGTAAGGTATCCATCCTAGATATCCATTGCATACTCCGACATTAACATGAAGCATCTATCCAAATATTTCCAAACCNAACTGCCCCCATGCTTAACAGCAGAAGAAGATAGAAAACAAGCCAATCATTGATCTTTTATGGCATCTCACGGTGTGAAGACACCGTATGTTACCCGGACTCTTCATTTCACTTCAAGTATCGGTGTTGGACACTCGACACTCGGACATGGGTATGGACACTCGACACTTCATTTTAGGCTAAAAACATGTAAAATTTTCATAATATTGCCGAGTCTGACACTTGGACACGTATCCATGTTGGACACTTCCAGCCGTGTCCAGGTAACATAGGTCTTCACTAGTGACCATGATCTTTCCCAAAATCTAAACTATCACGGTCAGATATTCAAGAAATTCAAATTTCACTTAAGCGTTGGCTTCCATCTATTCTAAAGCATTTTTTGCTTTGACTTGCATAGGATCACTTCCATTATTCGGCGTCTCTTTACTGATACCTTAAGATAACTAGAAGGATAGGCTGATCCATGACAGGAGTCTTTGTGTCTGATTCACAAAGCTCTGACTGAGTGAAAGGATGGATCAACAATACATGCAGAAATTACGACTGAAACTAAGGGTCTGTTTTCTTGGAAGTGACCGTGAATGAGATGTAATGGACCATTTTAGTAAATGGAGGAAGAGGTGGAAAAGAGTAGGAGTGATATGAGAAGAGTGTAATCAATTACATGAGTCAATGTAATCACAATTATTCATGTTTAACCAATCTAATAATCATTACATGACTAGAAGTAGTGAGGTTCACCACCAAACATAACAACTAAGTAACCATGAGCATATACATAACTATATAGTGCTCATTACAATGCAACTACTAATAGTTACATCCAAGTGAATGCCGCTTAATAGGTAATCCATCTTAAGTTCTTCCTATGGTATAAAAACGGAAATCAAACCCCCCTACCACTCAAAACCCTCATAAGGAAAAACTATACCAAAACGTAAAGGATGGACTGAGCCCTTGGACTTTCAGTTGTCTATCAATGTTCCAATATATGAAGAGCCTAAATGACATGAGACTCGCCAGAGGTAACCCGTTGGCATCACCATATGAATACTGGAAACGAAACCACATGTCATAAAGTATACTCATTTGCTGTGGTAGTATGCAACCAACAACAAAATTTCAATCAAATTTTCTAAATTCTCATTTGTTGATTACAGGGATCAAATAGCATCAAGAAATTGCCAACATTAATCCAACAAACAAGACAAGCTAGCTCAAACCTTCAATTCACACTTTCACAGAATACCCAAAACCCACTTAGACAAGTGTAACTGTAAAGGCACCTCATTTATTATACACAATACACAACAATAAAGAAAAAGAAAAACTAAGACACAGTAGTCGTAGAACTCTTTGGACCCTAATAGGTAAAACAATTAAAAAACTTGTAATAGAAACAAAGGTACAAAACCCTTGAAATAGAATTCATAAGAAGGATCAAAATTGGAGAGAAAAAGCGGATACCCGGATCCGAGCAGTGGCGTCCTGACCCGATTGAAGGAGCAAAGCAACGTCCCGCCTCATCTGACGAACCACCGTCTCTCTCTTGTTCCTCAGCAGCTTAATCCTGGCCGTCGTCATCCTCGCCCATGTCTTGCTGTTTTTGCAAATCAAATAAATTTGAAGAGAATTTTACTGGATTTGAACATTGAAGGGAAACAAAAACCAAATGAAGAAAAAAAACCCACCATTTAGAGGAATTGAAATCTCGGCGGAAAATGGAGGCTAGCTTGGCAAGCTTCTTGCAATGGCTTCTCACAACATAACCCACCGACATTCTGACAGAGCTGAGAATGAAGAGTACTAGAAGACAAAGGAGAGAGAGAGAAAAGAGAGAAGTAAAAATGCGGATGTTAACGGTGGCTCTGGTTTAGGAAAGAGAAAACCTCAAGTAGAAGTATTTTAGTAGTAGTAGAGAATTTAGCATTTGTAGTTGCAGAGGAAAGAGGGACAAGTCATAGGGGGGGAGGCACCGATGAAGAAGATCTTGGGAAAAAGAGCCGTTATGCTTTGATAGGGACACCTCTCAGCTCTCACATTTTGCCCGTCTTTAGTCTTTACAACTTGGTATTATTATTATTATTGGTATCCAATGGCCCCTTTCTTTTTTGCCCATTTATTTTATTTTATTTCTTCCCCTTACCTTAGCCCTTAGGCAAATAGTATATCATATACTCCCTTCGTCCCTTATTTAGCTTGCATAAAACTCAATAGCAGAAATTAAGAAGATGTGAATTGGTCTATTTTGCCCTTTAGTAGAACCCATGTGATAGATAAATATTAAAGTGATTGGTGAGAGAAAGTATGATTTTTTTATTGTATTGGTGAGTTGTTTGGGATATTATGGGAAAGTGTTGGTGATTTTTGGGTTTTGAAAGCTAAATAAGGGACAAAATTTTAGAGATTTTTACAAGCTAAATGAGGGACGGAGGAAGTACTTTGGTCCATTCATCAAAAACTTTAGGATTATCTGTTCAACATGTAATTCTGATTTTCTTACCCAAAAAAAAAAATATATATATACAACCATCATTCCACTTTAGGACCAAATTTTTGAGGGTGACTTTGAAACGATTTCTAATTTTTATAGGAATGAATTTTTCATATCATAATAATAACTCTTATTTTATCCATAAAAAAAAAAAGCAAGTTTATAAAAAACCAACGACATAAAAGAAATATGTTACAAAATTGTTTGCAGTGACTTCTTTTTTATATGGTTGATTTTTTTTTTTCTGTTTTCTAATGGTACTTAACTTAAGTCCTTTGTATTACTACCACAATAACTCTCCAACCAGGCGAGTATTGGGCAAACAAAAATGATACTGTGTAAGTAAAATCAGTACTTGAGTTATACTGGTTGAGAAAAATAGTGATACTAATTTTTGGATCATCAGTACCACTTTTTATTTGACCAATACTATCCACCTAATATATTAGACCGCCTGATATGATATTTTGTGTTGCTACCACATTTTTTTACCACGTGAGTAGCACGTAAAAATATTCTAAGGTGTTATATATGATGGGATTTAATTTTATCCAGAAGAAAAACACTATATTTGACCAAATTCGATAGAGGTAAGGCAAATCAAAACTATTACTTCTAATTATCTCAATCATTAACGTATCATGAATAAGAATGTTTTGGCAAGATAATTATTCTCCTCGAAAGTAAATAAAAGCGAAAAGATGGGGGGAAAAATGATAATCATATCATAACAAAATGCATATATATATCACTTTGAATAGAGAAATCATACAAGCACTCGATATACAAGGGATCATTATACTCACAAATGAATACATTTGAGAAGATACACTTGTACATATATATTATCACAATACAAATTTCCAACACATTATATATATGTGCTTAGACACTCATTATTCATAAATAAAACTAGTTTAATCTTCATACTGTCACATACTTGATGACTTCACAAAACAAACCATAAAAGGAACACATTATATTTTATTAGACACTAGACACTCCTTGTTAACGTTCATAAATAAATTTAAAAAGTTGATAGAACTTTCTCGCATAAATTTATTTCATCATAAGACACGCTATAATAATAGGATAAACTTATATATGTGATTTCAGTTTCAATTTTGTTTCATTGGAGGATAGTGCCCTCCATGACCATGATGTCCATGTTTATAACCTCCATGCATGCCATATCCATCATGACCAGAACCTCCATGGCCATAACCTTTAAGGTTGAGGTCTTTCTTTTCCCCATCTGAAGTGTAACCATAACCATAACCATGATCATGACCATGATGATGATGATGGTCATCATGACCTCCATGATGATGGTTTTCATGGTGATGGTGACCTTCGGTACCATAATATCCATCTAGATAATTTTTCTCCACGCTCTCTGTGAATCGACCATGATGATGGTCATGATGACCTTCTTGATGATGGCCATGATAATGATCGTGATGACTTCCATGATATTCATTTGGAAACATTTTCTTTCCACTTTCTGGAATCAAACATGAAATAAATAAGTATCAAATATGTTAAATAAAAATACTAGTAAAAATTTAGTCTACAAAAGTCAATATTAACTAGAGAGTCCAAATAGAGAAAAGTATATTATGAAATAATTAAACAAAATATGAATATCAAATAGCTTCTGCATACATATCCTAAAATTCTCTATAGGATAATAAAAGAAAGAAAATACTACAATAAAAAACATATTTGAGTATACGAGCATAATCTAAATATTTTTCACTATATATATACTCCTATAATAATAATAATAGTCCATACATACACTTGTACTAGCTTATTATTAAAACAACACATATATAGGGAGAGAATTTAATTTGTTTATTACCAGTGCCATCAGCAAGATCACGAGCAGAAACCTCGAAGAAAAATAGAAGAGTGACAACAAAGAGAAGACCGAAAACAACAAAAGGCTTTGAGTTGTCCATTCTTTTCAAATTAAATGATTTTGGTAAGTAACTACAATAGTAACTAAGAACTTGTAACCTGCAAGAAGAATGTGTGTGTGTGTGTTTGTTATATGGTGAAGCAATATGGAGTAACACAAATCCTATTTATAGAGAGATCAACGCACACCAGCAAAGGCAAACTCCCAGTATTGCACTACAAGGGTCAAATTTTATCGTGTAAAAATAAATATGCATAACATGACAAAGATGGTATGTCCTCTAATAATTAGAGAATGAAACATGGGTCACTAACTATTTGTTACCAATAACTTCCCATGTAATTTTTGTCCCAATAGTCAAGTTTTTAGATTGGAAATCCTAGCTAATTACACGTTCTAAAGACCAAGTCTCCCTCCCTTTTTATCAAAAAAGAAAGACCGAGTCTTCCATCTTTATTATTTTGCCTAACTATTAATTTATAAAAATAAAATCATGATTATTCACAAATGGAGGAAGATATGAAGATTGAACATTATATAAATAATACTACTAGTATATACATAGGCTAAGATCATTGCCGATGGCTTTACTATTTAAGTTCGCTAGCTAGTACAGTAACTGAAAGCTAGCTTAGGGAATATAACACACACATACAGAGAAAGAAAAATAGATTCAATTTAATTCCCGTGGTATCATATGGTATGGTATAATTGATTCAGCATTAATATGCCAAGATGGATCTGATCTCGATGTAATATGTATCATCATGAACTTCATATATATAGATCAGCAAGACTGATGATCATCCAATGTATGTATGTATGTATGTATGTATGTATATATACGATATACTCTATGATTGGAAGGAATTACAGATGATGATGTGATGATCTTAGACTACCCAAAATAATTTATATATATATATATATATATATATATATATGAAAAGAAAAGGTCAAATATCTTATACCAACAATAATTGATAAAAGGACTTACTTCTAGGTAAGATATTAGGTTTAATTACATGGCATGAAGATCATCCAAAGATTTTGTAACGGAAGTAAATATGTTTCATTGGATAACAAATGTTTCACTAAATTGGATTTTGTCGTTAAACAATTTATTAGGTGATACTCCCTCCGTCCCTCACTTTCCTTAACATTGCACTATTCACACAAGAATTAAGGAGGGTGTATTTGGACTATTTTGCC
The DNA here is from genome assembly GCA_030267885.1 of Mesembryanthemum crystallinum. Lineage (NCBI taxonomy): Eukaryota > Viridiplantae > Streptophyta > Magnoliopsida > Caryophyllales > Aizoaceae > Mesembryanthemum > Mesembryanthemum crystallinum. The sequence continues at coordinate 42 of BSSO01006793.1, read as the reverse complement.
CTTGGTTAATAAACATTAAACTAATGGATAGTGGGTGTGAGA
>BSSO01006792.1:0-11598 GCA_030267885.1 Mesembryanthemum crystallinum | reverse complement strand
CCTGAGTTCTTTATTCGTTTTCCGGAACTTGCAACAAACTGAGCGAGGGAAGTAATTGAGTTGAAAAAGTTAAAAAACTGTATAAGACTCAATTCACCCCCCCTCTTGAGTCTTATCTTGGGACTAACACTTTGGAGTAGAACCATGAAAATATCCAAGTTCAGAGAGAGAGAGAGAGAGAGCGGATCATGATAAATTGACATTTGACAATGGCATTCCAGGAATAAAGGCTACGAACCTCTCGATGGACTGGGAGCAAAAGGAATACTAACAAGAGGTTGGCTTGGCATGGATTCCAACAAGGATACTAGCAGCTGCATTTGTGATGTGCTAAACAGCTGCAACGGGGATTTGCCGAAAGATGTAGCTGGCAAAGGAAACAACATGATATTGTAAAAGAAACATGGGCAGAAACCAAATATTTTGAAGTAATCATTAGCAAAAAAGAGATAAATAAATTTAGAATTGATCAATCAATAAGCAAATAAGCATTAAAACCATTTTGAAGCTTACTCTTGTTGACAGAAATCTAGAGTAGCATAAAGACTTAACCTTTCAAAGTTTGACATTATCATAGTGCACACTTTACTAATTTAACTTTTTGAACATGGGTCCAATTAACTAGTATAACTGTCTCAGCATACAACTAGCTTTTATGGTCCAATGGCTACATTTTTACAACCATATACTGAAAAGTCGCCTAAAAATTTCAGTTTCTACATATTCATTTTATTTATTTCGGGATCTACACCGAAAATAATAACTTGTAGTCTAATTAGATCGACATTTCTTGAAGAGGTGACATCATACCTGGATTGGCCAAAATAAGCACAAGATCAATATCAGGATTACGGACAGCTAAAGCTAGTGCGAGGCATCCTCCAAGAGACTCTCCAACAAGATATATGGGCCTCTTTGGTGAGCGGTTATATTCTGACCTAATGACACCTTCAACCAGCTTCACCAGTTCTGCAGTCAGTGAAGTAGAAATTAACATTTAAACACTAATTTATCGAATAAGTCCTTCTATCAATAGGATAGAAATTATCATGCTGAAGTCCAACCAAAATTCAATTTGACATAGGCAGTGCTTTTGGTCTCGAAAACAGATTGATGTGAAACAGCAACAAAGAATGAAGCTATGATATCAAACATCACGCAACCCAATTCCAGCATCAAAAGAAAGTAATGGTTTTGAGAAATATATAACAAGAACAACCACCAGCACAGCCAATTAGTGAAGATTCGCGTCAATGGAACATAGTATATTTTAGGTAACATATATATATGAGAAAAACGAAATACATAAGCAAGAGAAGAAAGAATTACCTGCAAAGGGTGTTCGATCCATAACTGGAGTGTGCAGGCACCATATTTCAAACAGCCTGTATTGACAGAGGGAAAGGGAGGAAAAATGAAATATTAACCGCTAACATCAGTATTACTTAGTAAGCCTAGATGCCAATAAAGTAACAATAAACCCATGAGGATATCACCTATGGAACCTTATCCCGGACTCTAAAGCACCTAAATGACCTAATATAAGCTGATAAAGTGAAGGCATAATAATGCTCTCCATCCCATTCAAGAGTATAATCCAAGTTAAGAAAGAAGGGAGCTGCATTCAATGTCCCCTCACTTACCTCCCAAGTTTTTGATGTTGCTTCAGAAGGCCGAGTCCAACGCCATCAATTCCTATTGTTGTCAAATAACCACAAATCACATGTATCCTCTTTCTACTTTAATAAAATGGGAATCTGTGGCATCTAGAGAGAAAATATGCTACTAAAGTAAATAAGACTTTTCCCTATTCCTCATCATATGCATAAGTTAATACTTAATACCACAAATAGTGTAATGATGAGAAAGGAGGAGAAAAAAGGTGCTATGTTATCATAATTCTTATTCAAATATACTGAACTTGTTGCCGAATGGTTTAGGGATGAAACATCATGTATGCTTGTGTGTGGCTCAGTGTAGACAACAGCCATGTAAGAGGCTTTAGGCTGATTTTTGTTAGTTTAGTTATTGCCAATATATACATATATTGCTGAAATAGGAAAGATGAGCAAAAATCATGCTAGACCTAGTGAAAACCGATCCCTTCAATTATCTATTGGGACTCTCGGTCTCAAATTGAATTATAATTCACAAATTTCAACATAGTCTGCAACAATTTCAATCATTTAGCAATTAGATTGTCCATATTTTCAATGAAAAATCACTAGTAAGAAGCATGGTCAGCCATACAAAAACAAAGGGGTTCAAGTTCCACTAGTGAAATTTCTTTGGGTTGTGTGTTGGAGACGTGTTTATAGAACATTCGACAACACTTTGAATTTAGTAGGGGTGTAGCATTTTTAATAAGATATTATGAAAGGTAGTCCTTGCTCAAAGAGTTCTACAAAGCATTTTCATTGGCTTCACTATAGGTTGCAATGAAGCGTCAAATAAAGTAGTGATGATTTTAGCAAACTATTATGAAGACATAAAGTAATACATAAAATGACATTATAAGACCATGCATTTCAAATTAATTACAATATTAATCAATCATTTTTAAACTCGCAAATTATTGGGTACACCGTCTAACATTAGATGATCCCATCCAGGGGTGAGTTTTTGCAATTTAAGGGTGAGTTTTTTCAACTTACGGGGCGTTTGGTAAGTGGGAATGGGAATATGAGGGATTTGAGGTGGGAATTTGGTGATGGGGAATTTGATGGGAGTTCAAGTTGTAATTCTCAATCCATTGTTTGTTGTAAAGATAGAATAGGTAGGGATTTTTGTAGTTGATTTACTAAAATACCCTTCATTAATGATGTGGAGTGGTAGAGATTGGTTAATAAAAAGGTTAATATAGTAATTTAAAGCTAATGGGCGAATTCCCACCCAATTAGCAGGCCCCCCCTAGGTATTAAATTGGTGGGAATTGGGGCCTTCTATTCCCCTTCCCAATCCTTCTTTTATTCCCAATCCCACAAACCAAACATGGGAATTAAGGTTTTGGGATTTAAAATCCCATTCCCACCTCTCTATTCCCTTCTACCAAACGCCCCGTTAGGGTAATTTATAAGAAGTCGCCTCTAAATTGTAAAAAGTCATCCCTGAATTGTCATTTAACAGTTAGACGTTTGCATAAGAGTGTTGCTCTTGCATAGTTGTGTAAGGATAGTAAGGCACTTTTATTCATAAACTATTGTCCCTGACAATTGAGTAATAGATGTTTTAATTGAAAGTGCTTAGTTGTTTTAAGATAAAAATTTTGTTCACCAAGTCTTAAAAATATGTAAATTACCCGCCAAAAACGAATTGTTGTCCAGGAAATTAGCAATCATTTTGTCTTCACTTTGTTGTCAATTGTCTCTGTTGTGGTTGTAAATGCAGAACATTGTAGCAGAAGACAAATGAACCTAAAATATTTGTTAAGTCGAGCACAACATTAAGTTCGAGTTTCGGAGGTCGGAACAAGCTCGGGGAAGCAAGAGGACGAGAAGCAAGCAAACGGAGAAGAAGCGGGTGTGACCCGCCCGGGTGGAGAGGCAGTAGCATGCGCTGCTACTGTCTCGGGCGTGGCCCGCCCGGGTGGAGAGGCAGTAGCATGCGCTGCTACTGTCTTGGGCATGGGCCACCCGAGTGGGACCTGACTCGAGATTTCGGTTGTGTTCGTTTGGAATTTGCTTGCGATACAATTCTTGCTATATTTTTTGTATATCTTTTTAGGATATTTCTAGTTTCTTAATGCGCTGCTACTGTCTTGGGCATGGGCCACCCGAGTGGGACCTGACTCGAGATTTCGGCTGTGTTCGTTTGGAGTTTGCTTACGATACAATTCTTGCTATATTTATTGTATATCTTTTTAGGATATTTCTAGTTTCTTAATAATGTAATATTCTAGTTTATGGAAGATAATATTAGGATATTATTTCGAAGGTGGGATTTAGTTAGACTTCCTAAATTGATGTAACTTCCTAATCCGAAGAGGTGTAGGATTAAGGAAGGTCTTTGCCTATAAATATGGGGCTATAGGCTGAGGGTTTAATCATCTCAAAAGTGTTAGTTGCTTAAGCCGGGGTTGGAGTGCTTGAGCAAAGAGGGAAACACATCGAGTGAGGGTTGTATTGCTTTTATTGTTGAGTTTAAGTAATACAAATTTGACTTGTCTTATTTGATTTATATTTTGCTTGTGGGTTAAATCGTTTCTACACTTAGACCGAATTCCTAACATATTTCAATCATATAACTCAAAATATAAAACAATATAGAACAATATTTTTAAACTCATTATTTTATTTTGTCACAATCACTCTTGGCGAGAGCACTTCTCCACCTTATCTCAACCTACATATTTTGACAAGAGCTCTTGTCTCCTACTCCACAATCCACACTTCAGTCTCCTCACTAAAAGCCTGCCAGTATTTATTACATCCCTAATTTTTTCTCATGATATAAAACATTCAACAATTTCAAGAATTATATCTATTAGGAAAATTTTCATTTTGTGTATCTAAGTTAGACTTAATTGCAATCTGGTTAACTACCTTTTCAATACTCATTTTGGTACATGAAAGGGCTGGAAATATAAAACTGGCCCATTCTAGGTCATATCACTTACGGGGTTAATATTTCCTTTAATATACTGACGCATTAAGCAAAACATTCTTGAAAAAATCCCTTACAAAAAAAAATCACCAAAATTATTGAAGTTTTTTTTGTAACTATTGGGTTTTTCTGTAACTTTTTTTTGAAATTTTTCATGAATTTCTCATTTAATGACACGTAGCATGTTAATAGAAATTTTGAGCCTATTAGTGGAATGTCCCAAAATGAGACAACTTTAATTTTTTAGTACCCAAAATGATATTATTGAAAATGCGAGTAACCAAATTTGTAATTAGACTTAATGTTAGGGACCCAAAGTAACAAAAAATCCAAGTTATTACTTCGTGCCAGTTTGATTTGATAACATTTTAGTGAGACGAAAGGAATACTATTTTTCACTTCACTTTTCTCTTGAACCTTTTTTTTTTTTTCTTTCTACATCACATTTAAGGATAATTTTGTCATTTTACCTACTCTTTCTCTTGAATTTACAATAATCTAATATGTGTGCAAAGTAAAACAATGTCTTGTATTATGAAACGACATAGTAAAGGCGCAGAAAAGAAAGTAGCCAAACTCCCCACGATGGTCATGTACAGGGGGTGTAACTGAGTCGAGCCAGCCCGATGAACCCTCGAACAAAGTTCGATTTGGACTTGGGTCAAACCGAACTTGAGTCGAGTCCATGCTGGCTCAAAGCTCCCTGAGCCGAGCCCGAGCCTACTATGGCATGGCTCGATATACTTGATTTTACCACTAATGCTTGTATATATAGATATTTTTCTAGTTACGGTTTTTACTCATTTTGTAAAACATCGATAACTAATGGTTGAATTTAACTGCAAACAAAGTAGATAGATCTATGTTTATACGTTTGGTATAGTGAACCCGAGTTCAAACCGAGTTGAGCCAAACTTAAACCAAGCCTAAACAGAACCAATCCCGAGCCTCATAATTTTTAGCTTAGTGAGTGTCGAACCACACCTAAGCCAAAATAAGCCCCGAATTGCCAAATGGTCTTTTAAGTGAGCACCCTTGGACAACTTGGTCTTTTTAAACTTAAGCGAGTCAAGATGGGATAAAAAATAAACACAATGAGCACATTGGGCCTCAAAACCGAAATCTTAATTTTATTGAATAGAAAATCATTTTAATTCTTTTTGGGCATTTTTCTCCCATTTATAAATTACCAATGTGCCAATAGTGTTCATTTTATATTCCATCTTGACTCGCTTAAGTTTTAAAAGACTAAGTTATCCAAATATGCTCACTAAAAAGACCAATTTGATAATTCAGGGGCAAAATAAGTCTTATTGAGTTGAGCTGCAAGCCCGCTTTCGGTTACACCCCTAGTAATGTGCCAACCTTTTACACTAATAACACATGTACGTGTCCCTAGATGGTGCACACAAGTTAGAAAAGTTTAACGAACGAAAGTTTTTAAATTCTTTTTTTTTTTTTTTTTTTGAGGGACGAAAGTTTTTAAATTCTTGTAAGATATGAAAATGCAAGAATGGACCAAAAAGGCACACATGATACTAGTACTAAAAAAAACTTGTGTGACCCCACATGATTGACGGAATGGGAAAAAGACAGTCAGCTTAGTCAAAAGAGAGAGAAACACTAGACCGGAGAGAGGATACACAACCAACCTGGAAGATAAAGCAGGAGAGGAGCGCCGGTCAATCGTGGCCGGCCACACTCGACCGGCGAAAACCACCGCGGTCCACCACCATCTCCGGTCGATTTCGCCATAACCGCCGCCTGTTCAAAGTAGTCATCCACAGTGTTCAAAGTCATCCCAACTTCACCGTCAAAGTCGATCCCCGGTCCGAACCGGCTCAGCTCCTTCTCTCCCTCCGAACCGGCAGCCCGAGCCGGAGAAGCCGAAACAGCATAGCGGCGTTTGGGTTGTTGAGCCGTCGGAGACAGACCGGACCGCCGACTCAGAGGCGGAATTTGGTGATTAGATTTAATTAACCGGCGGAAATTAAACGGAGATAAATGGGCGGCGAACGGGTTTGCTCCGTTGGCCGCCATATTTAATTTTTTCTGGGTTTGGGGAAGGAGAAGGAGAGAGAAAGACCGGAGTGGGGTGACCAGACACAGACACACAGTAGTAGAGTATGTAGTAAAATGTATGTAGAGAGACAACTTTTTGGGCCACTATATATAATTGTCAAAATTTGTCATGTTCCTCCAATTTCTTCGGTCTTGTTCCTTTGCCTTCCACGATAGGTTCATGTCACCTTTATCCAATTCTATTTCAGTTCGTTTTCTTTTCCTTGTATTTAAGGTATATTCATTTCACCTTATCCAAGAATTGATCGTTTTCTTTTTCCTATATTCAGGGTAATATTCATTTCATCTTATCCAATTCTATTTCAAATGTTCAGTCAGTTCAGTTTATGTCATTCAATTTAGGTCGTTCAATTCAGTTTGCATCATCAGTATTATTATTATTATTATTATTATTATTATTATTATTATTAGAGTAACTCTCTTATACAACTGTCTAACCATTATATGACGTAATTTAAGGGTGATTTTTTGTTAACTTAGGGGTTATTTTTAGTAACTTAGGGGCTACTTTATACAATTTGACCCAATCCGAGAATAACTTTTCGCAATTTAGTGGCTACTTTTATTGACTTAGCGGCTACATGTTCACGACTTATGATGATTTTATAAAATTACTATAAAGCATAGAAAGTAGCCCCTAAGTTGCTAAAAATAGCCCATAAATTGCGAAAAATCACCATTATATTGAGTCGTCCAACGGTTAGACGGTTGTACACAAGAATTTGCGTTATTATTATTATTATTATTATTATTATTATTATTATTATTATTATTATTATTATTATTATTATTATTATTATTATTTGTCAAAAATCACCTTTTAAAATATGACTTTTTAATGCAGCCACCTTATAAGTTTTTTTTTAATGAAACCACCTTAAAAAATATTTCCGATCAAATCCAGCCACCTTAACCTATTTTCCGGCCAAAAAGCAAAGTAAGATGACCAAACTACCCTCATATGGCTTGAACATGATTCATTTAATCTACAAAAGTGGCAAAAATATAAGGATAATTCGATCAGTTCACTTTGTTTTCTTGGCCGAAAAAGAGGTTAAGGTGGCTCGACTTGATCGGAAGTGTTTTATAAAATGGTTTCATTAAAAAAAGTTTTTTATAAGGTGGTTGCATAAAAAAAAAATGGTGCAAAAAAAATTCATATTTTAAAAGGTGGTTTCTGACAATTATCACNATTATTATTATTATTATTATTATTCTTATTATTATTATTATTATTATTATTATTATTGGTGTTGTTGTTGTTAATAAAAATTGCACTCAACATGATACATTATATATAGAGTACTTGCGAGTCTAATATTATTATCATAAAAATTCATAACGTTTACATAAAAGCATCAAAATAATAATTGATGTAGTCAAAATAATCATCATTTTCCATGTGAGCGGCCATATCAACAAACTCATGTATTTTCATATGATAGTACAAATGACCATGTTCTTCTATGCATGTCCGAATTCATCAGTTATTCATCTCGCACTTGATCCATTACTTGTTTCCATCATCAGTGTACAAGTCAAAATCCGTTGTTCCTTATACTACTTCGTGCTCCATACTTTGTACTCCTTGTTTGTGTAAATGAATAAAATTATGTAACATAAAAGCTGCTGTAATAATATCCAATTGATACCTATCTTCCATTTTTGGCATTTCCTGCAACATCTTTCATGTATTATTCAATATTCCAAATGCTCTTTTAGTTGAGGTATGTAGTGAAAAATGTTAAAATTTTCATAAATTCCATATTATTATAATTCTTATAGAAGGGTTGTACTCAACATATTATTATTATTATTATTATTATTATTATTATTATTATTATTATTATTATTATTGTTCAAATCAAGTCGTTAAGTTTAGTTCAGGTCGTTCAATTCAGGCCGTTTAGTTCATATACTTTCAATCGAACTGAATACACTCTAAAATACCGTAATAGTAGGTCATGTACACATGTTCTTGACAGTGATACGTGAACAACTTCATATCTCATAGTACATATACACACCTACTACTGATTTTAAGATGAGTTTAGGTAGTAGACCTGGCAATGCCTAAACTTGATTGGAAACGACCCAATCGATATAAAAAATTGTCAAAAACCAACTTGAAATTTCTAAAGCACACAAAATGTTGGTATTACTGAAACTCACTTCATGTAGTAAATTGAGATAAACCTGATCCAGCCTGCTAAAATAGGTACAAAAATGTATTAGAATGAGCCTCCAAATCTGTGGATTAATCTCAAATGCAAGTCAAGCAGCTAAGTGATATGTATGAGGCGTAGCATGAGAAGGTGAAAAGGACGTCTAGAGGTGGTAAGAGTGCTGCCCAGCCGGGCATCATAACAGCCCGTCCGTGCTGCAAGTTACTCTCTCAGATCACAGGTGCCGCCCCGGCAGGCAACATATCTGTCAGTCTGGGCGGGTTGGTTTTTCGGCCCGGTGCATGCGTTATCGCGGTTTTGGTTTTTAGCAAGTTTTTGGAAAGTTTTCTAAATGCCCTAAACTTCTTATGACGTCCAAATAGTTAGTTGGTTTAGGATTATTTAGTTGCCTATTGATATTACTAGCATTAAGTTTGTGAGTTAATAGAAATTCTCTAAAGGTCTGTTCTTCACGGCTGGACTTTGTAGTGCTGGAGCTGGAGTTTGTTGGAAGTTGCTGGAGTTTGATGGAACTTTTTGCTGTGGAGTTTGCTAGAAGTTGATGGGGTTTGATGGAAAATGTTGGGATTTGCTGGGATTATTACGTTTTGTGACTCTAAACTCCTGGAACTTTTTTATTGTTTACTGCAGTTTGTTGGGAGTTGTTGGAGTTTGCTGAAAGGGTCTGTTCATTTCGTCTTGTTTTTGTTGGAACCCAACATTCTCTATCAAACCCTAGCAACTTCTAGCAAACTCCATCAATCATCAAAAATCTCCAACAAACTACAGTAATTTCCAGCAAACAATAAAAAAAAAATCCAGCACTTTTGAGTCATAAAATCAACAATTTCAACAAATTCCATCATTCTCCACAAACTCCAACAATCAGCAAAAAGTTCCAGCATTCTCCAACATTTCCCAACATTCTCCAGCTCCACCACTCCAAAAATCAAACGTAAATAACAGACCCTAAGGTCTATAGTGATTAAAGTGTGTTGTTCTTAGTGCCCTGATTCCCAAGACTAGTGCATTGTGAAATTATTAGTGAGACATCATCGCATGTGAGGTTGTCATCTCTTTAAGTTTATTGTAGATTCTACTCTTCTTTTGCTAGTGCTTTTTAACCAATTTTGAGTTTTCCACATAAATCTTATGTCTTTCATTATTTGCATATTGTTTTAATTGGCGATATATTATGTTCTAATTTATTCGTCATATTTCCTTTACTCACCATCTAGGATTAGGGAATTGAATTCCTAACGAAATGATCTAAACCGAAGACCTGACTTGATCGATAAAAAAATATTGACAAAAATTAACTTCATATCTCGAAAGCACACAAAAAGTTACTTCAAAAATGCACTTCAAGCCGGCGAATTGAGGTTAATCGACCCGATCGATCTATTTGCCAGGTCTAGTTTAGTATGTGCTTATTTCATCTTTTAATCAGTTTCATTTTGATTCACTTTAATTCAGTTCAGGTCAATAACTTTTTTTTTCTTAATCACATATTACTGTTCATTCATTCAGTTCAATTTAGACTAAGAACTTCTAGTTAAATCTATGTAACCTAATAATTAACAATTCAGTGTACTTAGACACGATTACAAAAGTGAAGTCTCCATCCTGAAGAATGACTCTTTTTGTACATTCCATTACGTAAAGTTTGCTTATTTTCAAAATATATTGTACTTCCATAAATGTCATATAGCGACTTGTTGGTCATTAGCTACTTAAGTTATTCATGTTATTTTTGCTGATATTTATTATTGATTGTTGATTTTTATTTATTTTTATTGATTTTATCGATTCTTGTTGATTTTTTCTAAACTATGTTGATTATGCCAAACTACCTTCATTTTTTAGGTTAAGGATTTGTTCATATCATCTTATTCAATCCCAATTTAACTTTGGTTCAATTTAGGTTAATAACTTTTTTTAGTCCAGTTTAGTTCAATTCATGTACTTTCAGTTGAAATGAATGCAATAATAATAATAATAATAATAATAATAATAATAATAATAATAATAATAATAATAATAATAATAATAATAAAGAAAAATGGATTTAAATAATCCAATAAATTGGCCATTTAACAATAATAATCCAACAAATGAGTTTAACCTAGAATAATCCAACGTTTGATGGGATGCTCAAAAAAGGTAACATTTTGTGTTTTTTAAATCGATTGGTTTTGCATGTAAATGATATGTTACATGCACCCTCTTAAGTAAGAAGCCACGTTAGCACTAAGGTTGACATACAGAATGTTAACCCCGTTAAACTTTAGTTCAGTGATGTCAGGTCACATAAATGTGGATTAGTTTGAGCCAAACTTATTTCTTGGATTATTATTGTCAGACAACCAATTTGATTGATTATTTACATCCATTTTTCCTAATAATAATAACAAAAACCAATGGATGAAGTATGGAATCTAGGGCTGGCCACAAGTTACACCGCTCGCGAACAGTTCGAGATCGGTTCAACTATAGCTCGTCTCAGGCTCGATTAGATTAGTAAATGAGCCGAACTTAAACTCGAACTCGCGGCTTGAACTTTAAACGAGACAAGCTCGAGCTCAACAGTACTCGGCTCGTCGGCTCGCAAGCCTAAGCAAACCTTAAGATAATAATATATCATATAGTTATCTTCAAATAAAAGTTACATAACGTTTAGCATGTTATTTTTAAAATATTGTTTTAACCAATCTGATGTGGAAGATTTGGGTAAAAATGATATGTTTAA
>BSSO01006791.1:0-11599 GCA_030267885.1 Mesembryanthemum crystallinum | reverse complement strand
AATTCACATCCATGTGAGTTGCGGATTACGAAACGACACTTTTAATTAGGGACGGAGGGAGTACCATGTAATGTTTCTAATTTTTTTTTTTTTGGAAGATGGATTAGTGGTGTATAAATTATTTTGAGGGTAGCATTTCTGAAATATTAATAAGTAGATCATAATTAAGTTCCTCACACATGTTGAAAGTGAATTGATGACATGCATGCCTCTCCAAAAGTCTTGGCTTGGTTGGATCCACTTTATCCATAAAAGAGTATAGCTACTCAGAAAGTGCATATATACCCTATTTTGCTTTATCCCAACCACTATTGTATGCCTCATAATTAGCTAAAGATATTTATGAGCTCTATTGATCATTGAGTGTTTTGTTTTGTTTTTGTTGTATTTGCTACAAATTTCATTCAACAACTTGCTGCCAAAAGTTGTGAACTTGGAATAATATCCTGGAAAACTAGACAATTTTTTTTTTTTTTCTAAAATAGTGGTAGATATTTTTGTTTTAAATAAAATAAAAAAACACATACTATCCTATGGATAAATGCTTAGTGATGTGGCAAAAAAAAAATGCCAATACTTTGATTGGTCTTTTTATGATTTGAATAACACATCAGCTGCCTAAACAAGATAAAGGAAAATATATGATCTCCAATGCTGATAAGATGAGAATTACACAACATCAAACACACTTGTGCAAATTAATTATTGAGCAAAAAAAAGATATGCTCTACTAACAAAAAAAAAGTAGGAATCACTAGCACAATGGGCTCAATCAAATTGACAGTAACATCTATAGGCCCTATCCACTGTATTTTTGTGATCCTATTAGCCACAAAGATGGGCCAATCCTTGCAACCAAACTGACCAACTACCTTACTGGCTACCACTCTCTAGTGAGAAGAAAACTGAACCTTCCATCCCATGTCATTTTTATGAATATTGATAGCTTAAGATTTTCCTATTGATATTTTAATGTTTTGGGACTTGTATGATATTACCATAAACTTTGATGATTAGTAAATGGAAATCCACCCAACCATTTTTTACTAATCAAGATGCATTTTTTTCTTTTTCTTTTTTTGGCTAGGAATTAAGAAGCAAATAGTGATGTATCACATACACGTGCCGATTACCCAAAATAAGATTTTAATTTTTGGATTATTGCCTCTCACCTTTTCTTTGGAAAAGAGATGTCACGACACATGACTTGAATTACATCCAACACATTACCAATTACATTTTTTAGTGGTCAAAATTACGACTTTGGGTGCATAAGGCTTCAGGTTCAACTTCCACTTCCTAAAATATACAAATATGGAAACACCCGTCTTCGTACAACAGAAGAACAGCATAAATATTAATTAAACCAAAGAAGTTAAATCAGTAAAAAGAGAGCAATGAAGAATCAATGTGAAGTTAAGCCTACAGGCCAGGAACACATGCTAATATTTGTCCTAAAATCCATACTGCATGAATTTCTCAAAATTTTGCTAATATATCGAGAAAACTTCTACTTTTGTAACGTTAGGTTGAAACACAAAATCATCATGAAGTTGCAAAGTAACTCGATCAGGATAATTTTCTGAAAAATTGCATTATTCATTTCTTTCTGACAGTGACAAAATAATCCAAAATTTTACAACGGTGACAAAAGTTTCTGTTTTCAAATCAGTTTACTAAAACCTAAACTAAGAGCTACAAGTTGTGTGACAATATTTTTCAAGCTGTTTACATATCATATTTTCGGCAATCTATACTCTATTCTGCGTAGTTAAGAAAAGCAAAAGAAAGAGAGAGTTTTCACTCTATTGTCGAAGCTGTTTCTCTCTCGAGTCTCTTTCTCTGATGCTCATTTCCAGGCGACAATGCTTTGCAATGTTTTGTACTCAGTTAAGAAGAGGCACCTTATCCTTTGTTCTCTTTTGCTTCACCTCCTTCAACTCCACTGTGAAGGAAGTATCGACACGAATTAAAACCAAATGAGCTATCAAAGGCTACTACTTGAACAATGATTTAGTGCCTTCTTAGATTTATTGTCACACGAGCACAAATAAGGATTGTTCTTGAAAAGACAGAGCGAGTATAATGCAAGTAAACTGAAGCAACTTCTGCTTTGACTTACGTTTTAGATCTTCGAGAATTGATTGATTTGAAACGCCGACTGAGAATCCCAACTTTGACATCATATCGTCCAGGCGGTTTGGATTGGTAATGTAAAGGTAGCCAATCTACAAACAAATCATCAACGGGTTAAGAATGAATCCAGTTACATGCTTAAGAATCAGAAGTCACAAATTAGAGGTTACATTGAAGTTCTCACATTCGTAATTTCAACTAGCAATTCAAACACTTGCAGACAGTTGCATAACATAGTTGAGATCTTAGCAGATTTAGAACTTAGTTAAAGCTATTTTGTATAGGAATCCATATTGGATAAAAGCAACTCTTCCAAGATCAAGTAATTCAGTATAATTCATCATGAGTGGAGTATGAACAGAGATAACAAACTACTAATACTACAAAACATACTCCCGTCCTAAAATAAACGTATTTATTATATAAATATTAAAGTTAACAGAAATATGATAATTTGAAAATTTACAATGTAAATAACCTTGTAAATCTTTATATTGCTGCATTATGTAATTGTCAAAGTTTGTGAACTTCGGCCTCAAAAAGTTAGAAGGGAAGTTTGGATTGGGACAGACAGAGTAAAAGAGTATCAACTATTAAGAGACACTCAAACACCCCCTAAAAGGCCAGCCAACTGCTCTGGTAAATTACAGAATACGGTGTTTCTCTCAAAAACAAAAAAAAAAAAAAAAAAAAAAAAAAAAAAAAAAAAAAAAAAAACAGAACATGGTAAGGAAAAATAGGAGAAGGTAATAGCATTGCTATGATTATCAAAATGAGGCAGGACCAATATTCAGCCACAAATAATGTCAGACGGATAATTTTGCGGCATTTATCTAGGACAGAATTATCCATCAGCTAGTTCAGAATGCAGATTAATAAAATTAACAATAATTTCATCCTTGTGAAGCCTCAAACTCTTATTTCCAGAAACTTCAAGCTCTTACTCTAGAAGACAAAACATTTTAAATTACACTGAGTTCAATGGGAATCTAGCAACTGAAGCACACATTAACATTTTGGTGTGGTAGCACTGCTCAGGTATAATGTGTCTTACAACTTGCACATATACCTTCACCCTTGTCTATCTTTCTCTTAGAGTGATATTGTGTGACAAAACAAAAGAAATTAGGATTGCATCATTACATCTTTTTCCCACGTGATCAAAACCCAAGATCTTGTGTTTAGCAACTGACCAGTGTTTCCAAAGAAGAAGCTCTATTATAAACTGCAACACCAGCACGTTTTGTAGTCCGTGTCTTAGCTGAGTTAATATTCTTTCCCCATCTAAGAACGTCCCTGAAGTCGAATGCAAACAGTAAGAAAGAAAATTATTGGATATGAAACTCAACATCATATTTCACATATATCACCAAGTGTGATTAAAGATAAGATCAGAAACATAGATTAGCTGTCTGTGGCAGCGATCCGTCAAAGAGCTGTCACGAAACCACTTTAATGCACCCCAGTCCCTAATTGGATGGGAAAGAAGAGTTCACTGATAAAGAATTGGGTCAAACAACAAACCCACACCCTTTCGGTAAAGAAATGGGCCATTTGGGAATAGCTCACTCATGTGGACATTGTGAAGATAATGCAACACCTCATTACATTATCAAGAACCAGCACAATGTGACTAATAGCAATGTAGACAACCATTCTTTATTATTTTCCAAGGATTAGGAAAGTACAAAGGAGTGACAGAATACCTTTCTTCTTTTGACAAAAAGTCCTCATTAAGCAGTTTCTGAAGTAGTGCATCCTGAAATTCAGCAGACAGTAACAAGAATCATCGGATCTTCAGATAGATATATTAGCACAGTACATTTAACTTTTTGAAACAATGGCACCAGGGGAAAACATCAATAATTAGATGATAAAACTGATGTTTATTTACATGGAAGAATTTTAGTAAAGTGTTAATTCATCTCAACTCTGAAATTTCACCTACTCAGTAAGCAAGAATGAGAACAGATGGATCCTAGAAAAGTTTCACCTTCTGTTTGTCTGTTTGCTTAATCTTAGATGACAGAGCTCTTTGATACAGGTGAATTCCATTGGTTTAAAAGTCCGCCTTGAAAGAGAAAACCCTCTGGATCTAATATTGCTGGGGTGGGGGGCATTTCTTTCATATGAGAAAAGAAAATCTAGAGAGCATGATTAGTGTGAGGTAAGGGCCATCGCCATTTTTGACCCGGATAGCTACCTCCTCCAAACCATCTATGGTATCATAATCAAGTCATCAAGCAAGAACTACAGAGAATGCTCCACCAGATAAATGAAGCCACTATTTCCAGTGCTCTTCTCGACATCAGAGCTATCAAGAATGGTAACAAACTGAAAAAAGCAAGTGTGCTAGATTTACTTTTTTGAGCTTGCAAATGACACGCCTAAATAGGATTGTCACTCATCCTCTTCTACAAAACGTTCTTTTTGAAGCTTCCACTGTGAAGTGACTAAGCTTCCATTTTAGTGGTGATGGTAACAGCAGTTCGTACAATAAATTCGTTGAGCACAAGCAGTGTACATGATCATGAATAGATCAACAAATTTTGAGTTATAAGATAGCCTTCAGCTGGCTTTTAAGGTTCTAGAAAACACATAGAAGCCAAAAAAAAAAAAAAANAAAAAAAACTCTTCCAAATTATTTCACCATACATGGGCTATGGCCCATATATTCAGTGCATGGACTTCCCAGATAAATTCGATGAGGCAGGTCTTGGATGGTATAGATAGCATTCACCATGGAGACTGGATATATGGACAAAGCCCATGCATGGTGAAAATTCTGGCAGAGTTTTGTCCTTTGGGCATCTAGTGGTATATTGCTGCACTCCAAAACCAAGCTAAACCTAAAGGCTGTCCTATAACTTAGAATTTCTTGATCAATATAGTAATGATCATGATCAACATTTGCTGCCATGGTTAACAGATTTATCAAATCAACTGTGGTTACCATCACCACTGCTAGTGGTGATAGTGAATAGAAAAGGAAAACAGCTACAGAAGCATTATAGATATGGTGTGGAGCTTCATTGGACTTTGGGACATAGGTAAGAAAGGTGTGGGAAGAGAGAGAATGTGCTAGTTATTTTTTTGGAATTTGTATCTCTTATGAAACAGAGAGAATATATATATACACACACACACATATACATATAATGGAGAAAGGATGATTTAATTATTCGCTTATATTGGTTCATGCCATAACAGTGTGCTACCATCCCATAAAAGATGCCACACATGCACTTTATGCTTATGAGGTGCAAATGGCGAGGATGTGACTTGTGAGAAGACAGCAAAGGTGTTGGTTACTAATTACTAATTAGTAATATTGTATCTCATAGAATGCAATTGAAATGCTATGTTTGAGGCAAAATAAGTTCTCTTTGTAACCTTTATTGTTGCACTTACATTTCATGATTTTCATCACTCTTTACTAATTATGCGTCATCTTTTGCTATCAGGATCCAGCTTAAAAAGCCTCATAGGTGGTATTTAATTATGAATGACAAGAAACTTTGATAATCAGCAATTATCAAGTCCAAAGAAAACTATTTTCTTAGGAATCAAGAGATGCTCCAGCGATCAGAATATCATCCCCCAACTGTAAGATTGAGTGTTTGATTCTTATTGGCCTTTGTGCCACCTCTACAACCGAAAAAAGAAAGCTAATTTCTTCATTGTTCATAAGAACTATTAATCAAGGACACAAAATCTTGAGATTCAGTATCATAAAGCATCAACAACACACCTGTGCCTCACAACGAACTACTGCCATCACACGGTCATTGCATTCTTCAATATTTAATGCAGGTGCTAAAAAGTGCCTCCGAGCATACAACTGCACATGTCAATAAACAATGAGTGATGACATGTTAGTGCAAACACTAAAGGTTATGGGCTTTTTAGCGCAAAAAATGGCTTATCAGCTTCACAGATACCAAGCGATTGTGCAAATAGAGTAAATCATCTATTCAAAAGTAGCCTGTGTATGGACCAAAAGTTCTTCAGTGGTTTGTGAGCTATCTCCACCAAAATTTAGATCAAGCATATTGGTTCTGTGAAGATGAATTATGAAACAGGGTGACTATTCATTGAACTATAAATGTTCATACGGGCTGGCTGTTTCCATTGTTATCTTTTTAAGAGCATGTAAGAATTAGATCTTCCAAGCCCAGTCCTAGCAAACTGCTGAGGAAGCCACATTCAATCAAGCTATTGATAAAATAAGTCTCACACACTATGTTCTTCTTCCTCCTACATTACCTGCCCCACACAGCTATTTTTCACCATAAAGAATCTGTCCTTTATCCTCCATATGCATATGTATCAATTTTATAGTCCAAGTGACCAAGATTGCACTACAGATTGTACTATTTGAAAGACACAACAGCACAAACCCTGTGTAAGCCATTTCTCCATATCTACAACTAATTGTGAGGACAGCTATAGTAATGGAAAGCAAACATGCGCATGAAAGATGTACCCCGATAATTAAACCAAGCACATTCCAACTGATCAATGATATTGAAGCAAAACAGAACAAACACATACCTCATATATACTATCTCCAATATATGCCAAAGCAGCTGCATTGTGAGAAGAACGAGGCTTCTCCACCTTAGGAGGACTTGGCAACCACCGTTCAAGACCCATGTAAGTCGGCTCCTCTAACTTCACTGTTTATTATCTCATCCCCCAAATATAAAGAAAAGTATAATCAACTCAAATTCAATGCATCAAAAACACACACATTGACCAAAAATATAAATAAACCACACATTTAAAAAAAATAAAAACATCATTTTGACATCATTATCATTAAAAATTCTGAAACATAGTACATCATACATCCAATTATAGCCAAACAAGTTATAGCCAGACAAATTGAAATAGATTTTACAACAAACTATTCAAAAACCCAAAGCAACAAATTGCTATACTCATTACTAGTAGAAATCCTACCACAAACATACATTCTGTTACCCAAACCAAAATTGATATCCTACTAACAAATTAGCTCAAAATTAACAAATTGTTTGATTCAATATCATTAGAATCCCTATGCATGCATCAAAATTACCCAAACCCAGATGGAAATTTTTTCTACCCAGATAACCAAAAAAAGCAAAGTAACAAAATTTAGCAACAAATCTTATCTAATTGAATGAATTGCAAGGGACATGAAACCAATAAAGGGTAATTGGTACCTTGACGAGGGCTTACAGCGTTGAACTTGAGGAGGTCATCAACATCAATCTGTAAAGTGGAGGTCTGCTTGTTCTGAGTTTGAGAAGTTGCAGTTGCAGTTGAAGTTGAAGTTGAAGTTGAGGAGAGAGAAAGTGAGTCGGGTTTTTGGGTTTTGCGAGGGGCGTTGCGGTTGTAAGGTAGCCGTTGCTGGGTGTCCCATGACGCTCTCACCGGCGATACTCTGCTCGTTGCTAACGCCATTTCTATTGCTGGAATTCTCAGATACTATTATCACCGGCTAGCCATTTGTATGATTTTTTCATTTTTCTTTTTTTTTTTTTTTTTGACTCATGAAAAGATTATTTATTTTTAATTTTTTGTATGGAAAATCAGTTGTGGGCTCTTTTTCTGGCTTGACATTTGGGTGCAAGACCATGAAAAAAATCCAAACCCATTAACTACATTATTGGGTATTTTTTGGGCTTTGGTATTTGTATGCTAAGTACTCCAAATATGGAGATGAGATCCTTTCTACTAGAATGGTGTCCGATGTGGTACTCCCTCCGTTTTTAAAAAAATTCTACCATTTTGCTTTTTGCACAACAATCAATGTAAGCTGATTTTTGCATGTGTTTTTTCCTTTGGCCCATTACATTAGTGGTTATTACCATAAATTTTTTACTCAAAAGAGAGATAGTAGTGTTTTTGTGAAACATCCAAATAAGGAAAATGGTGGAATTTTTAAGAAACAGAAGGAGTATAATACATACTCATAGTTCAGATTATGCCACATTAGTCGATCNTTTTTTTTTTTTGAGTGGAATAGCTATGCAAGTTTGAGTTAGCAATAAATTTTCTATATACAAATTGGAGAGGATCTCATCTACCGAGTATTCCAAGTTAAGTTGTTGGATGGGCCCCAATTTTCATTTCATTCCCTCAAACTGATTTTTAACCAAGATTGGAAGCTTAGGTTGCATGTGGATATGTATAGTCACCGACATGCACACACAAACACGGAGATGAAGTGAGAGGCCACATGGTTTTTCTTTTACTTCATTTGTTGCAAAGAAATGTTTTATTCTAAAAGCCAAAAACATCGCACTATTCATATTTTATAGTATGTAATTTGCAAACAAATAAAACTTTTAGATGATTAAAAATATATAATAACGTCATTTAATTAATCTTGACAAAATAATCCAATGACAAATAGTCTACGTGGTCACTAACATGGTTGAT
The DNA here is from genome assembly GCA_030267885.1 of Mesembryanthemum crystallinum. Lineage (NCBI taxonomy): Eukaryota > Viridiplantae > Streptophyta > Magnoliopsida > Caryophyllales > Aizoaceae > Mesembryanthemum > Mesembryanthemum crystallinum. The sequence goes on along the minus strand of BSSO01006791.1, from coordinate 3,031 downwards.
CTTTTACCAATTATGTAATTTATCTTTTAGGATATCTTTTCCGGCAACAAACATCCTCATCAATTAAATAACATGAGCTTTTATAGCAATCGTCGGGACCATGGTAGTTCTAATTAAACCACATAACAACTAACAAGTAACAACTTATGTGCATGTACAGCTATGAGTTACCCATACAATAATTTCCAGGAGAGTTAAGACTATTGTCAGTACTGTTGCTTCCTTTGTTTCTTTCTGTCATAAACAGTGACCAAACTTCCCCACATAAATTTCCACAACTTTCAACACAACTACAAGGAAGGGGCAGCTTTAAAGTCCTTCATTTAAGATGACAACAGGAAAAAAATTATGTTTTGGAGCAAATTATTTCTCCAAATATAGGTAGTAAGTAGCATAACAAAGAAAGACAAGAAATATATAAAGGCATATAAGCTTCACAAAGCCAATTTGGGTGGAAGTTGCCATATGATGAAAGATTGTCATTATGGCTACAATTTCAAATGTCTTATCAAACTTCCCATTGATGCCTTCCTCAGATTTGCTGTTTGGCCAAAGAAGACCAATTTACTACAAAAAAGCTGCTCATCATCTCTACAACTTTGGAGCTAATTTCTCTTCCCAATTGCCCAGATTGCAAGTTAAGGTTGATGATGTTCAAGATCCTTTAAAGATCATCAACAACTTTGGAAAGGCATGTCTAACTACATATTATTTCAACTTCTTTACTTTATCGAATTTCGTCTCCTAGGATAGTGTACAACGTTTGTCAGACGAGTGATTTTCACTATGATGCAATTTTTACAGACGGCAGATCATGAACTTGCAAAGAAGATGTATGCTTATGATGACTACGTGGTCCGTCAAAATTTCATAGTTAGATTGTATGAACTTGATATCAGTCAAAAAGCTTCCTTGGAGGCTTTGTTAAATTACACTGAGGTTTGCAATCTTTTACCTTAGAATCTCTTTTTAAAGTTAAGAAATTATATTGACAGAGCTCGGAAAACAATATAGTGAATGAGAATGGCTATTGTAACTTAACATTATATACATGCAATATGCAGGAAACTGGTCTAAATCTTTTCCAGAGTTCGGGGCTAGTGGTGGCAGGATTTGGAGTGTCAAAAGAGATGACAAGCCGCAATTTGATATGGGTCATTGGAAAAATACAAGTTGTGGTGAACTCCTACCCTTCATGGTATGATTAAAGGTCACATTTTCTCATGCATTCTGGCTGACTAAAGAATTAGATCATTTCAATTTACCAGTTATAAATCCATTTCAGTTCAATTCAGTTCTGCAACATACCTTTTCTCTCACATATAACTATTTATTCAGTGTCTTCAAATCATTGTAGTTGAAGTGAACACACACGACTGATCACTAAAATTTTCAATTCATTGGAGCTAATTTCATATTTGAGGTTGTTGGAATGAATTTTGTTAGAAGGATGTACTAATTAACATTTTTCCTTTTGTTTGTACCAATCTTTTGAAAAATAATTTTATATTAGTTTTGAGTAGCTAATAGTTGAACTATATGCATCTTGACCTCCCTAAATCACGCCTCTTAGCAGATCTGAGCATATTGTTGTTGTTTTTATTACAATATTTGGTACCACCTATTATAAGAAACATTAAGAGAGATGAAAAGTTGAACATGGGAGTTGAGGCCAGCACTAGTTCTTAGTACTATCTTTGATATTAAAAAGTGGTCCAAGGTCTCAGCACTAGATTGTTACTGTTAAACAAGTATCTCAAATTGGAGTGATTCAATCAAATTACATTTCCTTCAAGAGCTACTTTGATTTGCATATCTTCAGTTCAGGAAGCAATGTTTTAGTAGATGGAAAAGAATAGTGGAGTAACTAATAAAGGACCTTACTTCAGTAAAAAGTTAGAGTTAATGCCATAGGGCTTCTTATTGATAATTCCTAATTACCTACAAGTAGTTGAACAATGTAGTACATTTAATTAGCAAAGATATCATCCATACAAAGTTGTGAGCCATAATAGTGAGAAATAAATGTATGACAATGACTAAACATATTACTACAAGACTAATGATATCAAACTTTTTAGAATTTACTAACTTTTTGTCTTTAAACAATACATCTTACTTCAATACTTCTTGTATCTTGATCAATTCTAAAATGGTTTTTATTTTTTTCCATGGAAAATGTAAAGGATTTACTCTAAGAAAATTTTCTCCTAGAAAGACTTTTCATAATTTGGAAAGGGAGAGGGTTGAATTTACAGCTTTTTTCTGATTTTTTTTTTTATAGAAAACCTTACAATTATTTAAAAGTTTATTTTAAAAAATCTTGTAAGGTTTTGCATATTAAATGTGGGTTGAAATTGGCAGGGGAGACATTGTTCAAGTGGAGAGTTGGTGCTCAGCATTGGGAAAACATAGCCTCACTTGTAGCTCCAGATTAACAGATGCAAGAACAGGAACTAAGATCATGAGAGTTGACAGGTTATAATCAAGCAAAATCAATATATTTTTGTCTCTGTTTTTTTTTTTTACAAAATTATTATATTTAAGTCCTAATTGAACTATTCTTTTGATTAGTTATTTACATGCAAATTGCAAAATGAAATATTGCAGTGAATTTGTGATGATTAATGAGATTACAAGGAGGCTATCAAGACTGCCTGAGGTGATCAAAGTAAGAGGGGAACCTTATGTGAGAGATGATCTTGATCCCCTCTTAATTACTGACAAGATCAGGAAATTACAAAAACTTGATGAAGACAAAGCAGATTTTATCCAAAGAGGAATTAAAGTATGTCTTTTCACATCTTTCTTTGACAAAAATCCAGTATTTTGTTTGTAACCCAAGCTTATATACACCTAAAAGAAAATGAATCCTCTCAGCTAGACACTGTATTCTTCTATTATGCGCCAAACTCTAAATGTTATGTGTAATTGCGAGAAATAGTGTGATGGAAAAGATTCTAATGCATAAGAATTGATGCTAGGAGTTAGAGAAACAGAATAATACTCCCTCCGTCCCCCACTTACCTTA
>BSSO01006790.1:0-11600 GCA_030267885.1 Mesembryanthemum crystallinum | reverse complement strand
AAAAAGATAAGATTACCCACACACAAGATAATTATCTGTGGCTTAATACATTCTTTATTGAAAGGAAATAGTGCATAGATACAAAGATACAGGAGAGCAGGAAAATGAGAAAACATTACAGAAGGGGTGAAAGACTGAAACAACCAATTGCAAGCAACCTGGCCTATATAGTGCAATCTATATATGTATGCCCTGAGATTTTTTCTAGGACAAATAATATAACAAGCATACTCTCCATTTCATATTCCTTTTTAAAGCATACAATCTTAGTTCTTGGTTTCCTCAGTAGTCTTTGCTGCCACCTGAGGAGGATAGTAACCTCCATGACCACCATGACCGTAGCCGCCACCACCGTGGTTGTAGCCGCCGCCACCGTGGTTGTAGCCGCCACCACCGTAACCGTGGTTGTATCCACCACCACCGTAACCGTGGTTGTATCCACCACCTCCATAACCGTGGTTGTAGCCGCCACCTCCGTAACCGTGGTTGTATCCACCACCACCATAGTGTTCAGGCTCTACAACATTCTCTTGATCAGCCTCCTTCACCATGGCACCCTCTTCCTTTGGGGGGTAGTGGCCGTGCCCATATCCTCCGTGTCCATAGTGTCCGCCACCACCATAGTGTCCGCCACCACCATAGTGTCCGCCACCATTGTGTCCACCGCCATAGTGTCCGCCACCATAGTGTCGACCATACTTGGAGTCCTCCACAGATTCTGCACAAACCAAATGAACGTACATATTTAAGTCTAATGTTGTGCAAGCTATGCTACATACTTATGTCCCGTTACTTTATCATGCTGTTTGACTTTTCAAGAGTATATTAATACTCTATTAGCTACGTAAAATAATGTTTTTTTCTTTATGCATACAAATTTTAAAAAAAAAATAAAAAATAGTGAAACCAAGAAAAACAAAATGGAAAAATGACTAAACTATTTATCATCCATGATTTAATGCCACATTGGATAGAATATATGATTACATGTCAAGAAATGAGCTAAGAAAGGGAGAGTAGAAAATTCTATCAAACAAAAAAATAGAGTAGAAAAACTAGTAAATTAGCAATAAATAGTATTTAAAAGTAGTTGTGTGTTTTATGAAACAAAACCAAAAAAAAAGAAAAGTCAAACAATAGCCTTATATTATATGAAACGGTTGGGGGAATAATTTGTAGTCTAGATTAATTAGAAATAATGAATATATAGTGGAAATTACAACTAACCCAAACAATGGGATTTTGAAAAATAGAAAGTATAACTTTGTTAGTAGGATGGAATAAGGAATATGTGTAATTATGTATGGTTAATACAAAAACTACGATGTCATGATGTACTTATGAAATGAGATCACTTTGAATCTCAACTCATCAGCATAAACTATTACAGCATTATGTTTGATGACACGTACGTATGCGCAACAAAATTAAATGAACTGGTTAAATACAATATTTGCAAAATATGAAAATTGTTAAGTTTAGTTTATTATAGTATTAATTTGGGCCTAGTTCAAGTGACGAGTGAATACGTACATTCCAAATGAGGTTTTAACCATGTAAAATTAAACCGGTCAATTGGCAATAGGTGGAGTAACTCACTCGGTTATAAACAATTAATAAGCTCGCTCAATGCCTTTTTATTTAAGTATCAATGTTGGTTAATCGGATACACAAGCATTTTAACAAAAATAATGTATTGTATTTGTATATGCAAAAATGATTATAAAGTGGAGGTAGAGTAGTACTCCATAAGTATAAGAAACTCACGAGTCTGTGTAGTGGTAGACTCAGCTAGCTCACGAGCTGAAACGACAGAAGAAATGGCAAGAGTAACAGCAAGAAGAAGACCAACAAAGAGAAAAGTTTTTGAGAAAGCCATATTTAATTTAATGGATACTATAAGTTTTTGATGAGAAATGCAAAGGAGAGCACCTCCATTTTATAAGGCTATGCCAGCAAGATGGTAGGGCCAAATTTATTTAGAGTAGGTGGAGAGGATTTGTATGTGTTTATTGTATACAAACATACCTGCAACTCGGATCGGTACTACTACTACTACTACTACTACAAAAATCTTGCGTTGCTTGCTACTTAGCTAGTACTAGTGGTAGTCCATCGATAGTCGATAGTTGCTTAGTTTGATCAATTAATTGTTACTATTTTATGGCATTAGCTAATTTGATTACTTGTAGTATTGATTGGCTAAGAGGATGGATGTATGTTCTTATTAAAAAAAATTTACATCGATAACTTTCTTTTCCCAAAAAATCATCCATTTGACTTTTCAAAGTTGATTTATATAACTCATCAAGCTAACCGCTCACTTATCTAGCTAGATTGTTATTTACCAAACACCAATGATATATAAGGATGGAGGGTATTAGCTATTGGTTTGGACTATCTAATAGGTCTTGAGATCAGTGTAGTTTGTGAGGTTTAAAAGGTCCGATCCCTAGATCGAATAATGTTGCTAATTAATTATCAATAAATGCTTCTATATATAGTAAAACTTGTTAGTCGATCTTCTAATAACCCCAAGATATGGAGGTTTGTGTGCCACATCCATATTTCAAACCCAGTGATTGTTCATGTGAGGGGGCATATAAGGAATTAATAAAACCACTAGTAACCAAACTTTTACTTGAGTTATAATGACCAAATTAAAAGATAGGTCTAATATCTTGTGAGTCTGATCTACTTAAGTTGGCCATTTAGCATCATTGTAATTTTATTTTATTTTTATTGAGTCTATGTACATCAGCCTTGGCAAAAGGTTTTACTCTTATTAGTAAAGGTGCATGGCGATACAACAGGCCGGTGACAATTATTTTGTATTGTGTGTTGTAAGTTTTTATTTGATTAGATTAGGATTTGTTGGGTTGTTCCGCCTATGAAAAGCTCTAATTAACAGTTTAATTTTGATCAAACTTCCAGTCCTGTGACTTGTGTTATAGCAATATTTCAATTATATGATTCAAGGTTTACATAATAATATCGATAAGATTGATGATATCCTTTTTTAAGTTTACAATAATAATAATAATAATAATAATAATAATAATAATAAATCTACGTACGATTTAAAGGTTGATCGACGTCCATACATTACAAATACTACTACAATTAATGCCAATAAATTATAGGTAGAATTGTTGACTTTGGCAAGCCCACCTTAGTTGATTTTTTTAGTTCGGTTCATACACTTGCGTATTTATGGGCCTTGGGCCTTCTGGACCCAGTAATGATTGACTATCGATCCAAACCAAAGATGAAATATCATCCTCCAATCTCGATCGACTTATTGCACCTTAACACGTATGGATATTAGATTACCTTTTCCATTTTTTCTTTTTATTTTTACAATGATTTTCATACACTTGATTTGTGATAGGAGTATCATCAATGCTTATAAGGTACACACGAGAGTAAAATTTGAAAGCGCACTTTCTTGCAACTCCTTTTAAATGGGTTGGGCTACGATAATAAAGGAGGAGGCTTGGACTAAATCATTTAAGCATATTGGATTTGGTGCACCTATCTTTTTTAGACCCGAGAGCACCTTATAATTTACGGAGTAACCATAGTTTTATCCCACTTTACAATTGCTCTAACGGCTAACGTACTTTTCATATTAATGTTAACCATTACAGTGTATATGACTAATAACTATAAAAAAAAAAAAAAAAATGCTGAGGAATCAAAGCCTTCTCAAACCTTTAGAAGTTCCACCATTGCATTCAAAAAATAATGTATCCATACACCTTATATATAATTTTTCATTTGTCCTTATTGTTGTTGGGGTATTAGTGTAACTAAAGTCAAACAATTCATTTGCACTTAATTGCCATACTGATAGTGCTGGCAATTCGCATTCATAAAAAAACAAATAATTTAAAAATAACTTGCAAAAAAAGGTATTTTCTAATAGCTTTTGTTTTATAATACAATTAACTATATTAGAAAATTTTTAAAAGGTAAACTAATTATTATTTTTGGAATAAAAAATGCTAGGGTGGTATTACAAGTTTTCATCTCGTTTACTGTATATGGTTAAAGTATTGCTTGATTATTGGATGGCTATCATAGAATTGAAGGAAATTGACCGGTTAACTGGTCGCAATCTTGAAGTAGTAGGGATTTGAATAAATTTTGATGATGACATATCAGTAATTAGTCTTGAGAGAAGAACTCCAAATATTACCCTTACCTTCTTGATAAAATTAAAATTTTAAAAAGGGGAAAATAAATACTACCTTTACCTTTATAAAAATATATAGGACTTTTTGTGGGGAATTCCCTTATAAATTGACTTTTTAGAAAAGATACATTTACCAAAAAAAGAATTTATGGGGAACCACTTATAAAAACAAAAGGCCATAACGAACCCACTTTAAGTCGTTATTCGGCCAATTTAAATGAAATTTTGACCAATTTGCCCTCATCCTTAAAGCACATATTGTATAATTTAAGCAAATATATGCTTAAAGGCTAAGGGCAAAACGGTCATCTCATATAAATTGGCTGACGACTAAGGTGTATTCGTCACAGCGTTTTGTTTTTATAAGGAGATTTTCCAAAAAAAAAATCCAAATATATAATATGGATAAAACAATGGCTATAAAATTTAGAATAATGTGTGATCATTGTTATATAGGGTGAAATGATAACACGTCATTATAAAATTTATGTGATTGAACGGCATTCTAAAATTTATGTGATTCAACAACAATAGTTGCATCTATGTTATTTAATTTCAAATCTTAAACCATGTTGGTGGTTCTATTAAAAAAGGGATATGTTTTGTACATTGTCAAATCCCAATTGCTTTAATTTCCATATGTACCACTAAATAAAAGCACCATTTTTACCATGTAAAAATTTACAATCTTTATTGAAGGAGAATAATGCATACAAGTATATATTAAATTTGATACAAGGTCCAGGAGAGTATTAGGATAGCTAGCTAGGACATAATTAACATACACCCCACGTAATCTATATGATACTCTCCTCCGTTTTATCATAATCCTTTATTATAGACACATAATAATGGTCCAATTTAGTTGGTCTTTTCCACCTTAGGGGGGTAGTAACCTCCATGACCACCATGTCCATAGCCACCACCATGATGTCCATAGCCACCACCACCGTGACCGTGACCGTGACCGTAACCACCACCACCATGGCCGTAACCACCACCGCCGTGACTGTAACCGCCACCACCATAGTGTTCAGGGTTTACAACATTCTCTTGATCAGCCACCTTCATTGCCTCTTCGGTTTTTGGGGGATGGTGGTATCCTCCGTGTCCATAACCACCACCATAGCCGCCTCCGTAACCACCGCCACCATAGCCGCCTTGGTGTCCTCCGTAGCCCTGGTGTCCGCCATAGCCGTGGCTTCCACCATGGCCATGGTGATGATGTCCAAATCCAAACAGCTTAGACTCTTCCACCGATTCTGCAAAACGAAATTCATAATTATATAGTTGTCATGCAAATATCCCCCTTTGATTTGTCCCATTAATATTATATTATCATAGTTGATTTTTCACACATATATCATAAAATACTTCACACGTTTTATAATATAATACGTAAATATTATCATTATTTTTATTTTATATACGATCAATCAAGAAAATTGAAGGCAAATTTGATCAACAAGAAAAAAAGGATGGTAATATGAAATTATCATCAGCCATTAAATGCATGTCACAATTGAGAGCGCATATGAGTAAATGCCAAAATATAGAAAAGTTAGAGTGAGATCAAAATAGAAATAAATATTATTTGAAATTTGTTATGTATCTTATATAATGGAAAAAAAAAATTATATTCATAAAGGGAGGGATGCATTGAATTTGTGAAGATTGCACCAAAAAGGAATCTTTACAATCAAAACAGGATATTCAAATTAATAAGATGTATGATAACTTGTTGCGAACAAAGAAGTATATATGTTTACTCTATTCATACTTATGTATGGTTGTATGTAAATACGGTGGGAATTTGAACTTGAGTCTTTATTTGATTATTAATGTTAACTAATACTCCAATATTATGTACTTTGATGAGACGTATGCACAAGAAAACTAGTTGTCTTAAATTAATGTCCACGATAATTATTGGTTAGTTACACAATTAATATATGTCAACTAAGAAGTTAGGAATTACAATAATATACTGTGTTAATGTAGAAATGAATAAATTGGAAGAGTAAGAAACTCACTGGTCTGAGTAGTGGACTCAGGTAGTTCACGAGCCTCGACATGATGAGAGGAAATGGCAAGAGTAAGAGCAAGAAGAAGGCCAACAAAGACAAAAGCCTTTGAGATTGATGAGTATCCCATATTCATAATATAACTTCAGTATATATTCACTATTACTACTAGTGAGAATTTTGTGTTTCAGGTTTGATATATCATGAGAAGGGCAAAGAGCAGCACCTCCATTTATAGGCCATGCCAGTGAGATGAGATGGTGGGACCTTATGGATTTATCCAGTAGGTGGAGACGTGCAGTTGTGTATAAACATGCCTGTTGCTCAATGCAATAGAGTACTACAGAAATCATCTTAGTTAGCTACCTAGATACTCTTCTTGGTCTTTACGCAAACTGATTTATTTTGTGAAACGTTTTCATGAGACGGATAAACTGATTTATTTTGTGAAACGTTTTCATGAGACGGATGGAGTATTATATACTCCAGTACAGTTGATCCAACAAAATTGTGGAGTAGTTGATAACTACTGATAAGCTAGTAGCTGGTTTAATCAACTTATTCGGTACATTAATACCCTTCAGTTGATTAAATTATATGAATCACACAACAAATTTTTGGTTGCAAAATGTTATGAGATCTTTATTATGCTATTAAATATTGGCAGAGTAGTAGATATGATATGCACATGATTAACTTTACAATATGCCTTTTTTATTTTTATTTTTATTTTTATTTTTGAACGGCTTAAAATCTGCCATTTAAGAAGTGCTATTATGAGTTAGTGGTGCCAATGTGTCTCTAATTCAAGCAATGACATAACTTAGTCTTGAATGTACTCCAACCATTTTTCCTAATTCATCTTAGTAATCTCTCTTCTTCTTCTTCTTCTTCTTTTTTTTTTTTTAGTGACCTAATAATCTTTCATAATAAAAAATATATTTTATGGGTACACAAAATTTTGTTGTTGTTTTTATTTGCTCTAAAATTACTCCATCCATCCATTTGAAACATTGTTAAATATTTTATTTTTTTCACACTTTTTTTTTTTTTATGGATGCAAATATTGTCGGGTACTACTCCATATCAGTATGTAGTGCAAGTGGCAACTAGACACTGAAACAGTTGACTTCAATTACACACTTGAGTAATCTGATATCCACACGTGTTGCCAATGCAATGGATTGAGAAGACGAGAAATGAGCTTTCTGGTTTTGCTTGGAGTTATAAGCAATACTACTGGGCCCCGAAGGCCCAAGGCCCATAAAAATACGTAAAGTGTATGTGTGAAATGCACCCAAAAATTCAACCAAGGTGGGTTTGCCAAGTCAAAAGATGTCTATCCAAAATGTGTATTGGCATTAATTGTATGTACATCGACCTTTTAAGTCATTACTTAGACAATGTAGTACTACTTCCGTCCCACTTTTACGTTTCCAAATCATCAAAATTTTTGTCCCACCATTACCTTTTCAAACCAAATAATCTCCCATATCATCCCTAAATTACCCCTCCACTATCTAAAAAATACAATAAAAAACTCTTTTTTCTCTCCAATCACTCTCTCTCCAATTACTCTCTCTCTCCTAATTTTATATCTATTTCACAACCAATTATTATATTCTCTCTATTTCACAAGGGCAAAAATGTCTAGAATTTTCCTCCTAAATTCTTGTGCCAATTTTGATTTGGAAACGTAATAGCGGGACGGAGGGAGTATGTGTTAAGGGTACCTTTCATGCAATGTTGTTCATCGCGATAATCCCTTCACTCTTTCTGGATAAACTCGGAATAATCACGCCTTTTGTTTTATTTCGTTTAGATTGGCAATTAACGAGTCCGAAAAGATATGTCCTTGTGAATTAGAAAAAGAATAACAAAGTTATCAAATCCACATAGTTATCATCAGGTAATGTTAGTATTAAAGTGAGAATTAGAGTCTAACATGAAAAGATTCTCTTATTAACACAAGGGTATATATACGTAAATTGTACCTCATTCCAAAATTCATACAACTTTATTGAGTTTAACAGAGTCAAGAAAAGATCAAAAGTAAAAGAAATTAACTTTTGTCGAACAGAGAAATTAGGAGTTGTATATATGAATGAGTAATATAATTGTAGGTTTAATTTGAAATTCATACAAATATGTGGCCTTTTGAAAAAGCTTAAAATTGAAGAATTTCCAAATAACATCTTACTATACCACGAATCATAATTGTTTATCTTCTGTATATATAAGAAGATCATACGTAAAGACTAGGGATTAACGTATCTGATTAATTAAAGATGTTTCTTTTTGAAATTGTCGAAAGAGGTCTTTGGCAAAACGAATTGAACGGACAAAGTAAGAAGATGAGGTTAGAAAGTTTGACAAAAATTGCATGGTGTTGATAAATTAAAGCTAAGCAAGTTTTTTTTTGGTTTTAACCAAGGTATCCACCGCTCATAGCAGTGACTAATCCCCTCGCCCCGGGAGCTCCACTTAAGGATAAAGGGCTGGCCAAGGATACTTAAACATCAAAATGTTTGACAATGAGATAGGATGGTATTCAATGTACTGACAAATGTACTACAGTTACTAGAAACTCTTCCGGTTCCGGTGAAAATTGGTCAGTACGTTCTTAACACGCATTATCTGATTTGATCTGGTCTTACGGAGTTGTTGAACAAACCACTAATTCCACGAGGATTAAACCAAGCACCTACCTACAAGTACAACCATTTAGTGTAACTATATAGTACAGTAATCTACTACGTTACTCTATTTTTTTTTTTTTTTTAACTGTTTTACTTAACCATTCACACTAATTAATATTAAGTGGGAATCACCCTTATATGATTCATAATTTAACCGTTTTTTTAAAGTTATATATTGTCAACCTGCTGTGACACAATTTCTCTAAAAATAGGAGATTCCTTATGAGTTGGTTCATACATTGAACCAATAATAATTATTCTTTCATATGATCTCCAAACAAATCAAACAAAGGCCGGGGGTCTATTAGCTAGCTTGCTTGAGTAGTTTCTTTCAAATACAAATTAAAGGGAAAAGAATTTAAAAAATGTCAATTGCTTTGGTTTCATGATCGAGTCAAATTGTGCTTGTGCTTCACGTGAGTGATGCAAATAAAGGTAGCTGCTACTTTTCACAAAATATATAGAAATAATTAAGCTATGGACGGACTACTACAACGAGATTCCTTTCATAAGCTAAGATCAGACCAAAATTAGTAGATGAAGCCTAAAACTAATATTATAGCTATGGTAATTATTGGCCTTATGCACAAGCTAAGCTAGCTTGATGGATGCAAGATGTTTCTTCTTGTGGATCTGATCTGTTACTACAAAATGAACACAGTAGAAATTGCTTCTATTGAGGTGTATGTCTATTCTACACTAGAAGTGGCCCCGNTCCTCACGTATATATATACTTTACAGTAGTATTTTTGCTTTTTGTACAAATTAAACAATGTTTACAGATCAAGCAATATACATGAGTTTGAGACCAGAACTCGAGTATAACTCTCAAATATTTTATCAACTTAGCTAACGTCCATATTATGGAAACCATTCTCTGGTACTTGAACAATCCTCGACTTAAAGCTTATATATATATATGTATAATCAAAGGAGATCCTTTTTGCTATATATGTATATATAATACATTACACCCTAAGTGTTTTGGTNAAAAAAACTTTATTTGAGTACATACTATTTATTGGGGGGAAATGGTGTTTTAAATACTATGGAGATGGAAGCATAGGCAGAAAAAGGAAGCAATTCCAGCAATATAATCTAATTAACCTCAAAATATTATTACTCACAATAATAAAAAAATCATAGCATACACTTGTCTTTGACTTTGACCGGATCCATGCTGCGCGCAAAAATCAAAAAGAATGTTGTGGTTGTTTGTAATCAATTGCATGTAGCTGTGGCCGCGCGCGATATGATCATAGCACCAATATTAATTCATCAATTTGATACTCTTCCACTAATATGCATGTAGTAGGTGTTAGTTGTTACTCTATTTACCTTGCTTTGCTTGTCCAATCCGATATTATGTAGTAAGTAATGTAGTTGATCAATTTATGAATTGTAGGTGGTTAAATTTTTGTTTGAATAAGGCTCACAAATTTTGACTTGTTCGTTCGTTCCTAATTACTCTAAGATTATTATTTGATCACAAACAACCACTACGTACTTCACATACTCGTAAATGGTGGGCCAGACGACTTAGATCAGATATATATATATGAAGAGCCAAAGAGGTGATATTATTATACTCCTCATTAGGGCCTTTTAATTTCTTAGCTTGAAGTGGCCTACTTATATTAATTGGTTTTATTACGTACTCCACGTAGGAAATGTATGGATCGGAACGTTAGGTGTTGAATAATGTTACTACGTTGATGTGGATACGTAAACACATAAGTATATATTAACCATGACATTATATATATGTATGTACACTACTTCTGTTATTCTGGCTTAGCTTCTCAACCACACTAGTACGTACTTCCTTCTACTATACAGCAGCAGCAGTACGTGGAACACTATTATCCCTGGCTTGGTTGCATAGGTTTATGTTCCTGGTGATTTTTAATTTTTTTTTCTAATAAAAGCAAATTTTAATTTTCTTTTATTTTAATTATTGTGTAGACAACTATAGGTTAAATAAGTAGTTGAGTATGAAGTATATACAAATTTAAATAAAAAATAGTTTAATTTTCAAAAACTAATAAAAAATTACAACCATTCAGTCTAATAGAATGAGAGTACAGTGTCAAACCACTCATACCAACCACTTAATAATATATTATTCACAAAAAAAAAAATGGATGCCATACTTTAATTTTGATCAAACTTGTAGTACCACATTCATATAAAAGAAAGTTAAAAAATAAATTTCCATTTGCACAATTAATTGGTGTAATCATTTTAGCTTTTTCCAAATTACGTCAATTAAAGGACAACTATTGGATGAACTTTTGGTCAATTATATGGATCAACTTTGTGAATTGATTATTTTAATTTGCTCCAAAAGCTAACTATTGATTTTAATGAAGTCATAATCATGACTTGTACTTTAAGAATGGTAAAATTTTCCACCCTAGATGATGATTTACACTTAGTTCATTGTATAAATTCAACCAAATTCATATAAACTTAAAAACAGAGCTAAACAGATGTACCAATATCGATCTGTTTCTAGCAGCAAGCTAATTAATAAGTATTATTTAGGAATCATTCTCATTTATATTCACTTATGTAGATATCAATCAAATCAATATGTAAATGTTCACCTAGCTACAATAATCTCTCCTTTTCTGAATTGCCATATATGTGTTGTACGTCTATATGTATGTCCTTTAT
>BSSO01006789.1:0-11600 GCA_030267885.1 Mesembryanthemum crystallinum | reverse complement strand
TCCCCCTAGGTAAGTGGGACTTCCTGCAGGAAGTTCTACTTCCCATGTTCAACCAAACAAATATTGATACTTCCCAGGAACTTTTAATTCCAGTGAAATACAACTTCTTGGGAATTACTACTTCCCGCATTGAACCAAACAACCACTTAGATGAAATTATGTCGCTTGCAAAGTTTAACCCAAATAATAGGATTTTCATTATGGGCATTGTTATTGTGCTTGAGGCAGTCATCTATGTTGTTTTGAAGATCGATCCATTTAAATGTTCCCCTCCACATTCTGCATATAAGTCGCGTCTTTACAGGTGTAAACCTATGTAGTAGGCTGTGTGCTAAGTCTTGTTGACATGCCTGTAACCTGTTCTATGTCGTGTGTATTATGTATCCAGTATTTGAGTTCCACATTGTCTTTGAGTTTTGGTTGCTCTGTGATGTGTAATTTAACACCGTTAGATGCAGCGGAGATAACAAACTAATAAAGGGCTATTTTTTTTGGGGGGGGGGGGGGTGTTTTGTGTTTAAAGAAAGCCACCTACAAAGCATAAAATTAGATATGAAGAACTAACAAGAGGACTTGTTGAGAAATCAATCTCAAATTTCATTCATATGGAATCGACCAATGGCATATTACATATTACACCTTGTTGGGTAGATTGTATGTGTTGGCCAATCTTTCTTCAAATTGTAAGAGTTTTTATTCTTTTGCTAACTCCATTTCCACCCTGTGAAAAAGGGTTTACTCTACCATCCATATTGGATCCTGTACCATATTGAGTTTGGTTCTGGACAGTAAATGGCCATTTCATTGCACTAAGCCAATGATCCCTTCTGTTGCTAGATCCCACCCTTTTTTACACCTTTTATTATTGGGGTTAGATCTTGATTACCTTGCTTGATTACTGCAGTCACTTCAGGCAATTATGTTTCCACTCTCATAGAAACTAGTGTTGCCTAGAGTTTCATTGAGTTGTTTGTCTGGTATCTTCTTGCACTAGCTGTCAATTGGTCCAACTAATGGGCTAAGCATTGTTTACAACCTGCTTGATTCCGTTTTTCAATTAATGATTATGCTAAAGCACATTATGGTTCATGATGAGGCTCATTTTTTTACTTTTTTCTGTTACATTGCTTTAAGTTGTTCCCCTTTACTTTACCGAACAGAGGCTTATGTTTTTACACCTTGCTTATCTTGAATAGTGTTTGCAGCTATTGCCACTGTTGCAGTTCTGAACAAAGGCTTATGTTTTTAACACCTTGTTAACATTGAACAATGTTTGCAGCTATTGCCACTGTTGTAACAGTCGCAGAAATTCTCAAAAACAATGGGTTGGCTGTTGAGAAGAGTAAGAAATTCAGTCAGTTCTAGGAGCATAAATCATTTGCAGGATTAAAAACCGAGCCTCTATCAACCTGATGATTCTTGCTTTATTTTCACAGAAATAATGACATCTACTGTTGACATAAAGGATGATTCGAGAGGAAGGCCTGTCCAGAAGGCAAAGGTGATCCTTGATGTGCAAATGTTTACTCCATTATTCTTCCATACATCACTGTATTAGGCTTACTTTAATATATTTTCTTAGTTTAGTGAACTTACTAGAGCTTTCAGTTGGAGAGTTCAGTGATTGTGGATGACTTTATGTTTTCAGATAGAGATAATGCTGGGGAAGACTGAGAATTTTGACAACTTAATGGCAGCTGCGGCAGAGGAGGCAGCCATTGGAGATGATGAAGAACAGAGTTAAAACAATGGATTTTCATGGTTGTAGGGCTTTGTTTAGGTAGTATCCATGATTTCTTTCATGAGTCAAGTTCGTTCAATGAAATGTCCGAGGATTCGAGTTCCAAGTTGAGCGTGTAGTTTGATTTCCTTTTCACCAAACTACATGAGTAGGTCTTTATGTTGAATTTACATGTTCAGTTCTGGATGGATTCTTTTATGTGGAGGTGAAAGAAATTGTGGAATACCATGACCATTGTGCCTTCTTATTAATGTCATTGGCAGGTAGGCAGCTTATTAAGCTGTTTAGATGGAGACTGGAGAGCGAGATATGTGTTTTTCACACACGATATCAGGGTTTCACATGTGAATCATGTGTTGTGCCTGAGCGAGAATACCAGAACAGTGTATGTTATGTCGTCGGGTCTGGGTTGGAGGTTAGTCCGACCAAATCTCATTTCGACCTTTGTTTTGTAACCCAACTCAGTCTGTCAAGTCTAGGCCTGAGTTAGGTATAGGAAATTGGATATAGGCCTGTTGAATGAACTAAAAGGAATTTGAATGAATAATGTCATGTGACAAAAAGTATATGGAACTAAAAGGAAATTGAATGAATATTGTCATGTGACAGAATTAAATTGCAGAATTGAATTAAATATGGAGTATATGAGAATGACAAATGAAATCAATCTTAGAACTCATTGGGTCCATGAAATTCAAAGCTAGCCTTCGAATAAACTAGTCCATTTACGGGGTGTTTGGTAGATGGGAATAGAGAGGTGAGCATGAGATTTTAGATCCCAAAACACTTATTCCCATGTTTGGTTTGTTGGACTGGGAATAAAATATGGATTGGGATGGGGAATAAAAGGTACCAATTCCCACCAATTTAATACCTAGGGAATGCCTGGTAATTGGCGTGGGAATTCACGTATTAGTTTTAAATTACTATAAATTCATTTTTATTAACCAATCTCCAATCCCCATCATTAATGATGGATATTTTAGTAAATCAACTAATAAAATCCCTACCTATTCTTACTTATACAATAAACAAGGGAATGAGAATTACAACTGAACTCCCATCAAATTCCCCACCACCAATTTCTCACTTCAAATCCTAAAAAGGTACTTAATTGATTAGTATCCCTTTGGTATAGTTGGTACAAATTTCTGAGGATAGAATGAATCATACCCTTCTTAGAAGATGGACAACAAAACCATAACATATTCTCCAATGCAGAGGATACTTGGCTTAAGTGCCTCTTTCTTTAGCGAGTTTTGTGTATTTGAGAGTGATGACTGATGACCGTAGTGCTATCATGCCAATGTCGCACAGTAAAATCACCAAAGAAATCTCATTACGGATTATTAGCATATGCCAATGCCGCACAATAAAATGACCAAAGAAATCTCCTTACGGATTAATAATATTCTTTGATTAGCATCAGACACGCAGATGAGTGTTTACTATCAGATTCATAGCATGCAATTTCATGCTACTCTTCAGCAAATTCCCAAAACAATTGGAACATTTTTGTCCTGCTAACAGATGATTTCTTCAAATGGCTGCAAATAGGCAACTTTGAATGCATCGTAACTCCCACTGTTGAGAGGGGGTGGTTGGATTTATAATATACCATACAAATTTAACTTGCAATTGCATAACCAAAATTTTGATGTCTCACACAGTATATAGGATATGAAAATCGGGGTAGAAAACCTAAGAACAAGCTCTATAACTACAGAAATTCTAGAGATCATTTCGACTTTGGTGACTTTGATGACTTCGACTTCGACCACGCGCCTTTTTTTGATGATCCCTTGTTTGGTGTACTCTTGAGAGGTTTTTTCTTTGTTTTCAACTTGCTTGAGGTAGAGGATGACTTATCTTGCTTGTTGCTTCTTTGCTTCTCCTTTTGCACATTGATCTTTCTTACAGCCTGTATGATCCATTGCGAAACCAAGTGACAATATAAATTATCACTTCAAATGAACACACTATCAAATTTAGCATCAACACTTGAACATACCTTGTCGACGTCAAGTGGGTCATGAGAATACTTGGACATGAGCTTGTTCAAGATTTTATCAGTTTGTTGTTTCTCTAGTGAACCCATACCTCTTCCTTCGGCAACAGGCAAAAACTGGAACGTAGCAATATCACGGCAATGATGAAATGTTAATGTCACTACGATTTGAAGTGATAGAACTAGCAAATGGAATCATTGGATGCAAACCTTGCGATTCTTTCCCTTGTTTTTCAGTGGCTTTTCTCCAGGTAACTTCTTGTCAAACTTTCCAATACTTGCTGTGGATGTTGCTGCAGCACCGGCAACCTCTGCTAGTTCATGTTTGCTGAGTTTCTTTGGAGCTGCTTGGCTTCCAGTGATGGGCAAGGCTGTGGCAGCTAGTTGAACATGGCTGCAAAAAGAATTTGTGTTCAGGTCTTGCTTTTAAAAATTTAAGGAAACACAGCTTGTAAATGGAGTAAACACAGAAGTGGGCAGGTGTGCCAAGATGTGATTAACATCATGGAGAAAGTTAACAGAGAAATAAGATAGCTGAGTTCTAAATGCAAGGCAAAGTAAACATATACTTGATTTGAAGCAATGTAACAATGAGACAAAGCTGCTACAAAAATATATTTAGGGATTGATGCTTCAATTTTAATCTCGCGGAAGAGCCAATTACATGTTGATTCATGCTAAGGCTACGCATCCCCCTGCCCAGTACTATCTTATCCCACTTGAGGTACGTCCGTAAGTCCGTAAGTGGAGTGACTTACTTACCATGTCAAGTGGAAGAAAGATTTCAAATGCAGTGCTATGCCAGGAATCATCAGAGATTAATTTGTAGAAAGCTCCAGAGATAGGATTCTGAGGATCATCATGAAGTGAAGAACTTGAGAGGATTAACGTGGGGTCAGACTGCTAAATATTTGTTTAATTAGACAGGCTGATTGAGTGGAATTATTAAGGTTTGCACCTTGCCTCATGAGAAATCCATATGGTTATGAACAAAAACCTTCTTAAGCACTGTTAGATGGGGGTCATTTTGCCAAGCCAATATAGGAGCTCAACAAGAAAGCAGGGGTCATTTTTCCTGGCTAATATGGGAACTCAACAAGAAAGAAGGGGTCATTTTTCTTAGCTATGGGAGCTCAACAAGAAAGCATTTAGATATTCTGAACAAAACCTCATGCTCAATTGGGGTACAGCTTGGAATTTGATCATCTCTGATGTTTGTGAACTAATTTCCAGGTTTATACTTGCTCTACCTGTCTTAGCTTAAGAAATAAGCAGAAGGTTCCAGGCGAAGTACCTTGGCAATGCACCAACATTCGCTGCGTGCTTGAGGTTCTGCAAACGATTTTTCTGCTGTTTCTCAACTCGCTGCTTCTTGTCAGTTTTTCTCTTTGCAAAAGGATCTTCTCCAGGCTCTACAAGTACGGAAGAGAAACAAATGACCGACCATGTTAATGGTCATGGGGAAAATACAGATAGGTGTCAGGTTTCCACACATGTCTAATCTTACTGAATGGTTGTGACACGTGCCCTTTGTGTATGTTTGAATAAAATAGACACTTAACCAGAAAGAGACAAAAATTGTTTGACAGATTGTTACCATCAGTTGGCTTGGCGACGATGACGGGCACATCATCTTCATCGTTCGCATGTTCGTATCCCCAAGTGCGTTTCCAAGTACCACTCTTTTCATCATAAGCAACTTTGTCTCTCTTGCGCTTCTTGATGCCTAAAAAGTATTCCAAATCATGGTAAATGCATTGTTTTATGCCTATGAAAGAATTTTTATGAGTATTACAGAAAACAAAGGGAACTTTCATACCTTTCTTCTGGGCAAATGCCTCCCACTTTGTAGGAGGTTTTGGTCTTGGCAGCTGGGAAGAAAATTTTCAGACACAGTAGTTAGTAAATTTAATCACTAGTTTCAAATAGCAAGACTTCTTAAGCCTATGTTCATTATGGCAACATGGAATGGTAATACAGCATAAAGCACTGTGATTGGAGCATCAACTGGAAGATGAAAAGTATGCTATTACCAAGTTGACATCAAAATATATAGCTATGATGTGCACTAAGAAACGAGTCTTCCATATAGTTTCAAGCTTTCAAAAACTCCAAGAAACTAAACTCATTCTTCGTTGGTCATACTAAAATGTGTCAAAAACCATGAGCGCGAGTTATCAAGCATCGAAGTACAATATCTCCTAATACTTCAGAATACTGTCGATAACAAGGTATGTATTACCACCCTTTACTATTCTTTTGATAATTGCACTCCAAGTCTTTCCCTTACAATCAAAAGCACATATACGAACATGGCAATGTCACACTTGTTTCACAATATAACTGCTTATGTGAGCAATAGAATTAAATCAGACTCCATCAACTAATCTGCAAACTGATCTTACATCTTGCAGCACATGATGCAAAACACTGAGAAAATGACAAACGTTAGCATGAACACTAGGAAGGCATTGCATTGAGGAAACAAATATCAAATCAATTGAGCAGAAATATTAGTTACAATGACAAATATTCAACAACTAGAACCTTGCACAACACGTACAAGATTAGTTCATAACCCGTGTGCTGATCTAAGAACTCTTGTTATGAGAAGAAACACAAATAGAGATGATGCAAACAAGTCATAAATATTAGCAAACATTCAAAGCACATTACTAAGAAGGGACTTACATGCTTCTGTCTAGGAAGTCTAGTAGTTGGCTGAGGCAGTTTAATGATGGGGCCATCCACATCTTCAGTTGCAGGCAAATTGAAAAGGGCATCTGCAATAGCTTGTGCCAATTCAGTCCCCTTCTGCAGGCATTCCTTCACCAATTCTTCCCTTCAGTTCATAAACATAAAACACAATACCAACATTAATCCTTCCCTTTTTCCAACCTCAACAAACACCCAACAAACTGAAACAGCATATACATTTTTTTTTTTTTTTAATTTTTTTTCATCTACCATATATTGAGATTAAAGTACAAGAATGAATACACTTGAAAGAGCCACATAATCAAGGGCAACACTGAAATCAACGAAAATAAAGAGCCTCATCGCAAAATGAATCAACCCAACCCAGTATAAGAAAGTATAGAAATTTGAAGTGGGCAAACAACTAAAGCAAATTTCTCAAAAGAAAGCATCTTTTTTACCTGGAAGATGGAACAGAAGGGAAGTGGTGACTAGGGTTGTAAGCCAACAAATTTCCCAAATCAATTTGAAACCCTTTATCGCTCTCAATCTCCCCCATCTCTCTCTTTGTTTCTCTCTCTAGGGTGTCTGGGCTCCAAACTTGGGAGCTCAAAAAAAAATCACAGCTTTTCTTTTCGACTGACTGTTTGAATGAACCCTAAAAGAGGAGGTTAAATATCAGGCCCAACAACACGACATAACTTAGGAAAATAAATATCTAAAACGCGTCGTTTAAGGGTACTGAACTGGGCAAATACTTGTCTATACCCAGGTCCCGGCCAGCCTCGATAAGGCGCTTCGCAGCATCATATACAACTAGTTGTCTCACGCTACTCGGAGTCCGATCCCTAGCAATTTCTCGCTACTATCTAAAAAATACAAAAATTTTCCTACGTAAATTCTTGTGTCAATTTTGATTTGGAAACATAATATTAGTATGGAGGGAGTATAATAATAAGAAGATTAAAGAAAAGAATATGATTGGCTGGGGGACACCGATATAACATACGGGTCCTACATACCATTTTTTCTGTGACTTTCAACATAGGGTGTGTTCAGTTGAACTAAACTGAACTAAATGACCTGAACTAAAATGAATGACTTTAACTGAATTGAACTGGACAACCTGAACTCAACTTAACTCAACTCAACTGAATGAAGTGAAAAAGTATATGGCCTGAATTGAACAACTTGAATTGAACTAAATGACATGAATTAAACTGGACGATTTAAAATGGAATTGAGTAAGATAAAATGAAAACACCGGCCTAAACCCTTCTTTTATTACAGCCCTTCTTTTATTGCGGGCCATGTAAAATGCGGGCCGGATTTACTTGGCTCATTCTCATTGCCCGCATGGGCCTGGATCCAGAACTCGGGTCATGCAAGTGGAATTGGAAAAACTGAACACATTTATAAATCAAAGCCGAAATTTCTCACTTTACTTCCTCTTAAACCCTGGCCTCTTTGCTCGATTGTTTTCCCAGGCAAAAACCCTAGCCCCCATCTCTCTCTCTCTCCTCTAGCAACAATGGTAATTTCTCTCTTTCTCTCAATCTTTTGGCTTTCTATGTTCATTCTATTAGTGATTTGTTGATTTGGGTTTTAATTTTCTGTAACTTTTGATGTGGGGTTTTTGCAGACAGGGGAAATTGTGAACCCAAAAGCTTACCCATTGGCAGATTCCCAGATGACAATAACGATCTTGGATCTTGTTCAACAAGCTGCCAATTACAAGCAACTTAAAAAGGGTGCTAACGAAGGTCTGAACTTTGTTTTGATTTCTGTTACTACTTGTTTTATTGGGTCGCTTTTGTTTGTTTGAATTTGGGGTTTTTTCTTTGCTTTTGGGTTATCATTTCTGAGCTTTCTTAATGATTTTTTGTTTTTCATTTTGCAGCGACCAAGACCCTTAACAGGGGTATTGCTGAGTTTGTTGTTATGGCCGCTGATACCGAGCCCTTGGAGATTCTACTCCATCTTCCCCTTCTTGCGGAAGACAAGGTATTTCTACCTTTTATGTTTGGTTTTATGGCTCTTTTGAAAAATTTCTTGCTTGTTGATGTCCTTGATTTGTATTCTTATTTTGTGAAGTGGGTTTCTGTTGATTGCTCTAAATTCATTGAACCCAATATGCTGTGGAGAAATTTTGGCCATTTTTGCGCCGGAGCTTCTAATGTGTGATAAGTTGATTATGTGTCTGTTTGATTGGTGTGAGTACTTTGCTGTATGAGTGCAAGTTTAGCCTTAGGAATTATTGGGCTGTATTGAGTTTATGTAAATTCATTTTAAAGGCCATGGTTTACTAATTACTATTGACTCTGTCACAACATGACCAATTGGAACATTTCTAACATAGTTGCTGTGTTCTACCTAAGGCAGCTTAGCTGATCTGAATATCATTTAACCTAAAGAGGAATGACTTTTGCACTCATGCTAGTGCTTCATGCTGTTGGTATCATATGAAAGCACGATATATTGTTGTTTGATTCAATTGATTGTTGTGGCAGTTGAGTTATTAGCCTGTGACTCTTTGGTGCTGGCTTTTGTTTCATAGGTAGAGTGTAGCTGGTCAGTTGAAACGAATTCCTTATTGTTTGAGAGTGTGGTTGGTGGAAGTACTGTGGAGCATGCTAGCATTCTAAACTCATACGAAATTCTGGAAATCTGTTAGTCTGTAGTCATTGAACAGTGTATATTTCTTGTTGATGGATTCATTTGCAATCATTAAGGTCAGGGCTGTGTTCAATCCTTTCTCAAGTCATGAGAGGCTGGTTAGTAGGACTCTTGTCTGTGTCGGTGAATGGATTTAGTGTCGTAGCATCTTCTGATACCTGTCTGAGTGATTTGTAGTCATAGAAATTCTTCTACTCTTACCCTTGAGGATAACTCTTTGCCCTTTGTGTGTGGATGTTGGTGCCATGCATAGGGACACCCTCCAGTGTGGCTAAAAACTTGCTTTAGTATTTGAAACTGAATTTTTCTAGTACATGTTTTTTTTTTCTTGAAATCCATAATAGCAATCAACTCCTTCCCATGGGAGATTGTTGTGATAATTTATTTTGCTGTTGTAATCGGTTTTGTTAGAACAATACTGATTCAATTTGTAATAATCAACGTCTTTTTGCAGAACGTGCCGTATGTTTTTGTCCCCTCAAAGCAAGCACTTGGCCGTGCATGTGGTGTTACAAGACCTGTTATTGCTTGCTCAGTGACTTCCAACGAGGGAGGCCAGTTGAAGGCACAGATCCAACAAATCAAGGTACTTCTTGGATCCAGCAATGAACAATTTGCACTTGAAGTTACATTTGATTGCCTTTCCTGGATTTAAATTTTGCTTCTAATTTCTCTTGTTGAATGTGAAATGCAGGATGCAATCGAGAAGCTATTGATTTGAGACAGAATCAATAGATGCCTGTTCGGAGTGATAGGCCTCTTGGATTGTATTAAGTCTTACTCCTTGGAGGCTTTGACTGATGAAGTTGTTGTGCCACTAGGGAAGAGTTTTTTCTTTTTTCTTTAACCTTTTTGTTACCCTAAGATGTTGAGCTTATTAGAAATGGAATGTTATAAAGACTTGTGATGTGAACTAAATTTATAGCTTGTCGATTGTTAGTCTAAATTAATTTTGCGACTCTTTAATTATTACAGGTTCTATTGTGTGATTGCCATTTTTTCCCTCTTCTTTATCTATTTCCTCCGTTCAAGTGTTTATTTACGAAGCTGGAATCCAAATATCCAATATGATAGTACTAAGATGTTGTCTAGTTTAAACTTGTTTCATTCATAAATCTTTTTAAGAGTTCAACCTCCATATTTGTTGGCCATGCTTAATATAACCACAATAAAAATTTGACAAATAAATCTGCAATCTACAATCTGAAAAATAAGATGTTGGCAACGTCTTTGTGTGTGGACGTTACCGTGCTCTTTATATTTCTCTGATGCTCTTACCGTGCTCTTTATATTTCTCTGATGCTCTTCTCCATCCAACCACACGCACCCAACCCATGTCCTATGGTACGAGCAAGTTTTGCCACCATATTTCTGCAAATTTCATGTTTGCCATGTCTTCTTCGTATTGCTGCGATTTTTTGGAGAGGAATTTGCTAAATGGGATTCAGCATGGAGAACGAATCGTCGACAAGAAATAGTTTATGGAGTGCTATGAACACGGCCAGCTAGAGTGCTTCCTATGTCAAGGACGACACCCAGCAGGGGATTTCCCATAATAACAAAGAGGAAAAGCAAGGGATGAGGCCAGATTGGGTGCCTTTGTGCATGGAGAACGGCATTCTAGTCATTTTTGTAGAGAATATCAATTTGCACACAACAAGAAATCAGATTGGAAGGCTTCTTCGTATATTGCATATCACACATCTCCACAAGAAGAGGGACTCAGAGAAAAACTTCAAAGGAAGCATATCTATTTACACAAAAACTTGTATGAGGCGGCCTCATGTATGAGGCCACCTCATACAAGAATAATTGATCTATTTAATGTCCTGCATATGGATGATATGGATTACAGGAAACCAAAAAGTAAAACGGGTCAATCATCCCATGAGTATATCAACAAGTGATTTGAAGAAGAAGAGAACAATGACATGAACAGTTCCACGAACTCGAGTCTCCAATAAATCATGGCATGCTAGGAGTCTAGAACATCAACAAGATCCCAATACATGTCCGGTGATAATGTTGTGAAGGCAAGGATTTGGGGGAGAAATATTTCTTAAGATGATAGACGACTAGTGATGGCAAAAACTATAATTGATCCACAAAATGTATTCAATCATCAGCAATTCAGTAGGGGATTCCTCCCTCGTGTGTGTATTCATAGAGAATTATGAATTGATGTAGAAGGTATGGAGTATAGACTAGTGTAACGAGATGTTAATACTCCCTCCTTCCCACTATAACGTGGCCATTCTACTATTTGCACAAAAAATAGGAGAATGGGAGTGGGTGGGGGGAGAGTGTTTTAATTTTTTATTTAGAAAGTGAGAGTGGGATTTTTAAGAGAGAGAATGAGTGAGTTATTTTTTATCATAATTAATTGATAGTGGAGATAAAGTAGGGTTATTTTAATATTTATGAATGTACCCAAGAGGTGTTGGCCCACTGGTAAACAAGCTTTAGCTTATACACCTG
>BSSO01006788.1:0-11601 GCA_030267885.1 Mesembryanthemum crystallinum | reverse complement strand
TTTCGTATTAACTCAAGAGCTGACTTGACACTAAAAGCACCAGAATGATTAGCACCCCAGCAAAGCCTATCTTCCATGTTAGCTGAGTTACTAAGTTCAAATGAGGCAATTTGTGATAAAATATCTTGTGGAAAAAGGTCGGCAAAGAGGTCCCATTTCCATCGTTCCCCGTCCCAGTAATTAAATACAGTAGATTAGATTCATCTAGGATTTGAAACATGTTTGATAAGTACTTTAGATGGGAGTATAAAGCAAAGCACAGTTGTCGTGTCGTATATCGAACACACGGATATGACATTTATCGACACTAATATGGCATATATTAGTCTTGTCACCCTCTATAAATAATTATTTTTCGTGTCTGTATTGTGTTCATATCAATGTTCGTATTCGTATTCATATAAACTACTTAGAATCAATGAGTCATGTTCAGTTCAAAAGCTTATTGATTCTTCCAATATCAACAAAAATGCAAACACGACCATACACGAACTTTGACAGGCCCAGCACCCGACACTATCCCTATGATAAGCCTGATGGACGGTGGTAGTACAATGTGAACATGAAAGAAAAGGCAGTGACAAAGGACCAAGAGTTTGCAAGGGTGAATCGGCAAGCTGAAGCTGATCGAAGCCTTCAAAGGTGACCAGCGACCATGACAGATAGCAAGTGAGCAGGTAGTGGTGGGAGCCATTGGCAACGATCATGGGCAGCAATAAAAAGGCCTGGCTTTTTGCCTCATCAACGTCCAAATCCACCACCTCTTTCCACCAGCGCTCCTCTCTCTCTCACACACACAAACACACCCCTCCCATCAGCGGAACCTGCAGCTTTCACTCACCTTTTCAATTCAATAGACTTGCTGCAAATAGAGCTTGATTGACAGTATGGGAAAAGTAAAAACTTTCAACTTCAATACTAGGAGCCAAGATAACACAACTTGGAACAAAGTTCACCTCATTCAAAATTTACCACACAATAATCAATAGCATTATTTGGCTTCCACCAACAGACAATAAAGGGTAGGTACCTTCCTACAATACACAAACGACAGCAACTTTTCTTAAATTCCCCACGTTGAATAAGATGAGATGATGAGTGATGACCATGCTAATCACGTTTATGAACAGTCTCCACTCCGTAGACTCTGGAGTAGCTTCAAATATCCGGCATATTCAGGGCTAAGGAAGCTGCAAATATAACAACAGCAACAACAAAGAAGGGACATGAATACATACTGGAGATGACTACAACGATGGCGGTACTAATTCACATGGTCATGAACTAATGGCTTTCTTTGGAGACATTTTGATCTAGAGGTATTAATTTGACACCTTTCTGAGGTACGCCAAACAAAAACCAAACCACGGCAATAGGTGTGGATTGCTAGAACGTTTGAGTTGAGTTTTGACAACATTTCGAGTATGAGGTATCAAATTGAAGTCTCTGCTAAAATGGAATTTGTTGGAAGAACTAATGGACTCAACAAAAAGGAAAGTTTAGTACCAAATTATTACCCAGACGAATGAAGAATAAGATTTTAAAGGCGTATTTAGAAGGAATGTCGTAAATGGGATAGATATTCGCACTCCTTCACAAGCTTCCTGCACTGCTCACCATGAGAGCACAGATTGTAACGCATGCTCATATAAGTGATAGTGGAAGAAGCAAGGAGGGCAAATACTCATTTCAAGAAAATAAGCAGCAAAATGTAACAAGTATGTAAAGTAATTTTGCATATCGTGCAGAGATAATTGTCCATACCCATGCCGGAAGAGAAAGTCGATGATGACAAGGGAGCAATTGCTCTTGAAAAAGGAAGTTCTCTTTATCACACTCGCAACATGTGGTACAGGGATCAACCTGAAGCTCTCCACTTCGCCATCTATCACATTAGAAAAGAACACATGACTTGCAATTCGATAGCAGACATATGGAAAAAATAAAAAATAAAAAACAAATCAGAGAAATCCAGTGACATGGAAAGGACACAGCACAGTCTTACAAGAACCTCCTTCCTATAAGAGGATGACAAAGAATTGTAAATTGACTATTGAAAAATACTGCAGCATAAGCGTACCCTGATTATTGGGAATAAAATCTTCCGGAAGCTTCAAATCATAGCAGAAAAGAACATCTCTCTTAAATCTATAGCCTTCAATATCCATGTAAGAGACAGCCCCAACTGGTTCCACTCTGGAAGACAAACAGAACAAGATGCCATTTAACAACATTATAGTATAAAGCAAGGCAAGAGACAACAAGGGTCATGCTGAACATCAGAGTATATCATCAAACCAGCTGATTAATAGTCACGTACTCTCACAGTTTTACGCTGTAGCAAAAGCTTATGACAAACATCATGCAAAGGATGCTGTGGCTTACAAAGAAATTTACAGAAGTTCTAGACCCAAAAAAGGAGGAAGTGTTACTTCTTTGAAATGGATATCGGAATTCCGGCTTCCTCCTCACACTCCTTAATCATATTCTCACCACAGGGAATTCCACGCGGCTGCCATTATAAATAGAGATGCATAGTGTAAAGCTTCCCAGAAAAAGTAAACCTGGCAATCATAGGAAAGACAGGATACAGTATGATGGCCGATGGGTAGAGAAACTATCAAACAGAACAATCTGCATGGTCATAGAGGACACATCAAACTAAACCTGGGAAATACATATGCAAACAAGATTGACAAAACTATGGAAGTACTAATGCAAGATGTTTTGATCGAGTCCAAGCTAAAAGATGCACAAACTGGAAAAAGAAAAGCAGCGGGATGAAAAGAGATATGAAGAAATACACTGGGAGAGACAGGTCACATAATAGTGAAGTGGATGGAGAAAGAATTTACGGAAAATTACAGTGGATGGTTTGGGTAACATTGCACTGACAAAGAGCAATAGTAATTGCGGCCAATCATATATTATTTAGTTTCTGCTGCAACAACACCAAAGGGACCATTAAAATTTCAGAAATTTCTAGACCCAAAGAAATGAGGTTAAATTAGGAGGATGGACATATTTTATCTGGAAGAATTGCAAATATTTTGTCTAAATTAATGCAAAGATTTCTTACAAACGCGAAATCATAGCCGCGCAATAGTTGTGCAGCCTTCAGCCCTGAAAATATCGAATAGGAATTTTGCAGCTTACCAATCCTCCAGCAACAAGATGATCAAGCATCCCCGGATATGTGGACTTTGCTCGACTTCTCTTTCCAAGCCAAAGAAATTTTTGTCCTTCTTTTTCGACATAGCCATTCATGTGAACTCCGTATACCTAATCCAATGAAAAAATATGAAACCATATTACTTTTCTGCTCCCAAAAATTACAAAGTTTTTAATGATCAACAAGAAATGTACAACGCCCAAGATGGAAACACATAACCATCACAAAGAGTTCGTGGAAAAACTGTTCATAACAGAGAAGGCTCAAGAAAACTATGGCAAACAACTTTTTCAACAAATCCAAAAATCTGTTGATCACTCACCAAGATAGCTGGTTGACATGTTCACTAAAGGCAAAGAACATCCTTTACCTTTATTCCAAAATAAGGAGCTGCAGCACGTTCCACTGAGAAAAATACTTGTGTCCCAAACGATGATGTGACAGGGAACAGCTGGTTCAAATCAACGCCATGAAGGGTCAACACCCAAGAAATAAGAAAACAATGATGTATAATATCCAAAAGCCACAGATGGATTTCTTTCTCACTTATTATTCCACATCAAGTCATAATGTCAACAGAAAAAGATCTAGTGCTGCGTGATAAATAAAAAATGGATGCTTGGCCATCAGAGTTACCTCATTTCTAATACCTGGAATCAGTTCTTCCCCTAGGCACTGGATTACATGTCCAACTGCTTTAGTCCTATCTTCAGGAGATTTGAGCGTTGGGTGAAGTGTTATATAGAAATCAAAATGACCGTTGTGTGAGACATCTTGTGGAAATAGAAATACATCTTGGAACCTCCTCAAATGAGCTGCAAAACTTTGGCATCATAAGAGTGATCAATTAGTCTGGATCATGTCTTTGAACAAAATCAAAATAAGGGTAATCAACAGTTTCAAATCTTCCTATATTCCCTTTTGCATCACATCAATGCCATGAAAATCTCAAATTTAGGCACACATACATTGAAAGTACCCATCTAATGTGAACAATACTTGTCAGTTTAACCCTTAACTACATATGAACCTCGTGATCAAGTATAATCTAAACACAGACTGAGAATGTAATGAAGATAACAGATCTTGGAAGAAGGGGAGAAAAGGGAAGCCTGTAGCTAAACAGAAAATAAAAAGAAACTACACATGTAATCTTCACCTCACATGCAATTAAAGTATCCTATACTTCCTCCAACCACTCAAACATCTTACTTCTTAATTTTGAGTCTGCCGAACCCAACTGTCTATTTTTTTTTTATAATAACATTGCACACTTAATTTCTAATCACACTCTGCCTTGGAGCTAATTCTTAAAACATATGTTGAAATTTTTGCGTAGCGGAATAGCAAAGGACCCAAAAATAATTTCACTCATATATTTCAAAATATATTTTACAACAATATTTGTATACTCATAATTTTCTTACCTCAATCTTTCTTGGTGAGAGCACTTAGCTCCACCTTATCTCACTCCTCTCATATTTTGGTGGGAGTTCTTTGTCTCCACACTTTCTACCACACACACCAAATGGTGCCTAACCCTACTTATATAAGCTTTTCAAATGGGTCTCTAGAACTTTCTTAACTTTCACCTCTTCTCTGGATTTTTCAACTCATTAATTATCTACCCATCAACTCTCTAGATTGTTCTAAGCTAATATCTTAGATCTTTCCTAGATTAATCTCCAACAACATAATCATTCGGACCCTTTACAACTGGAGTAAAGCATTTTAGAGCAGCTTGTAAGAATAACATAGATGTGAGAGCAGCTTTGGTAGACAACGAAGCTACACTCAAACAACAGGTCAAACTCGAGTAATTTTCCACCGTAAACAAAAATTACATGATATTTATGTTGGCTCAGTACATAAATGCCATTGTGAGATACTCCTATCATCTAATCGACATGATTTTTATGTTGGTTCAATACAATATTTGCATTAGGTTCAACATGTCAAATATCAGTCTATTATCATAACCATTTACATGGATACAACGTACATTAAGCTCCAACTCCAAGGTCTGGTTCAACCAGCTCTAGGAGAACCATTTTTATTGAATTCGAGTTACTCATGACTCATTAAGTCATAAGTACTTCCTCAATCGAGAATTAATTGTTACATAGAAAAAAGCTCTCAAAACTATGGAATTGTGCAATTTGACCAACATACCTTAGATAATAACTTACTGTAGCTTGGAGTAATTTTGTTGCCTTTAGGTCTTTGTGTTTAGTGCGGTGATATTGGACATTCAACCATTACTTAGGGAAGTAACTATTTTCTCTTGACATCCTAATTTAGTTATTATAGTGACTATTATTCCTGACATTGACATAATTCAATTGTGGAAACTATGTCTATCACCTAGCCATCAAGAACAAAAGTGAGAGCTTACCCATCATGAATATAACCCACAATTTGATCCTCAATAACAAATGGAATAAACTCGCATTGTTTTTCCTGCAAAAAAAATAAAAAATAACAACAACAACAACAACAACAACAAACTTCACCACCATCAGTGCGCAAAAAACAGCAAAAATTTCAAAGAAATTACATTAAAAGGAGTTGAGAAGAATAATATTACTAACCACATTGCGATTACAGGCACTGATTTTGTCAAAGAACCCTTTGAGATCAGATGGGTCAGATTCTGAGTGACCAATTCGAAGAACATCATCCCAAGTGAAGCTGTTTGTTGATAAACCAGTTGAATTCGAAACGGCTCGAATTGAAGATGAATGTCTCGTCGTAAAATGAACGAATTTTGCTGAAGAAGAAGATGATGATGATGGGAATTTGTAGAATGATGAGAACGAGTGCTTGAAGACGTTGGAGAGAGACGGAGTTTTGCAGGCCATGGTGCCGGTGCCGGTGCGGGTGCCCCGGATTACGTTCATGCTCGACTGCCACCGCCACGGAGCTCAAACGCGTCGAGTAGTGTTGATCAACAAATCATCACTTAAAAGATAACATCAAGCCCATGTACTATGTTTACCACAACCGCTAGCTTTTGATATATCCGAGCAAAAGTTACGGCTTGAATATCGCAACTTATTCTTCTTTCTCTTGGCTACAGAGCAAAATTTGAAGCAACATCTAACTTTTACTCAGTAATTATAACTGATTTTTGAAAGTTACTCATTTCAACCTTCACTTGACCACTAATTTTTGAGTATAATTTACAACTTAAAGCTTACAACTTATTCTTTTTTCTTTCAACTACCTAACCAGATTTCAAGCAACAGTTAGCTACAATTATAGCTCACAACTACAGCTAATTTTGCCAAGCATAGTCAAGATCGTAATGTCTACAGACATTCCATAAGATAGTTCGAGAGGCCATGACCTAGTTTAGCCATCCAATTAGCTTAATTGTCTTCCCTGTAATATGACTAACAATGCATGGGTGCATGGCTTTTAAGAAGCCAGATAACGTCGAGCGTCAATAATAAGCGAGTGAAATTTCCGATGAATTATGATCTCTCCTCACATGGGTTGAATGAATGTTTGATTATCGCCTTCAACATAAATCCTAGCGAAGCCAAGGTCAATAGCTCGTTTAACTCCATTCCCGAGGGTAGTAGTTTCAGCATTAAGAATAGAGTCAGTGTTAAGTGGTTTTGAGCCAACAGTCAGTAATTGTCCTTCGGAGTTACGGATAAGAAAGCCATATCTTTCACCCTTCTTGCCTCTTTCATTCATTTTTTTCTTCTCCTTGTGAGTTTTAATAAAACAAAATAGGGTTAGAAATATAAACTCTAAAATAAAGCTTCAATTTCTCAGTCATTCTGATTTCTTACAAGCTCTTGGAGGAGGAGAAAGTAAAAGGTGAGGGGAGGAGAAAACGGATATGTGAAGGACAAACTTTTCTTTTTAAGATACTAGGCCAAAAAATTGAAGGTTGAAGGTTGTTGAGTTTAATAAAATGAAAACAGTTTTCATTTTCTAGATTTTCTTGAAACAGTAAAATGCAATATAAAGGAAAAATCTAAGAAACAACCAAAAGTTATTTTCCATTTTATAAACTACTCCCTCCATCCCATAATTAGCTTTCAAAAACACTATATTTTTTGTCCCAAAATTAGATTTCAAAATCAAGAAAATCCCATAACTTTCCTATAACACCCATCCACTAACTCACAAATATAATAAAAAATATACAGTCTCTCTCCAATCACTCTCTCTCTTTCTATTATTTTATTCTCTCCACTAACTCACAAATACAATAAAAAAATATATACATCTACTACAAGGGCAAATATGTCTAAAAACACTCACCTAAAATTTTGTGCCCTCTCAGTTTATGAAAGCTAATTGTGGGACGGAGGGAGTATAAAACAAAGTTTTCCATTTTTCAAATTGGAAAAACACCTATGTTGACACGTGTTTTCTAAACTCCAAATAAAAATAAATAAATAAATAAATTATAGAAAAGTGTCATTGTTTTCTTTAATTTAACACACCCTATTTCTAAGAGCCCACTTTACCTGGGAAAGCATTCATCCAAAAGGTGAACCTACAACTCATAGTAGGTTAGTTTAGCCAAATATAACCTTATTTGTCCAAATTTTGCTTTCCCAAATAGATTATCACAACCTTTTTTTTTTCTCTATTTATTTTGTAAATATTGTAACCTTAACCTTATTCTAAGTTGTCCTACACCAACAGATTGGTGAGGAACAGGCTAACATAGATCAACCAACTAATATAAAAGTTTATGCAAGTGGATCTTCAATTTAAACTTCAACATCACCATAATCAAGCACGACTTGACCAACAATGGTCAAACTCCGTCTTCTACCCAGTTCTCTGATCATTATCAACATCATTATCCACATGAGCCCTTAGAAGAAGAAGAGCAGACGAAATCTACATTGTTGTATAATGTTCCGTCAAGAAAGCGGGCGCGAATGATCGTGTTTCACGGAATGAATGAGATGAATTCTTACAGTGACAAAAACTCAGTGGAGAAGCGAAATTGATAGATGACCTCCAGAGCTGGGCTAGAAGCAGTCATCCTTTGATCCCCCAACCTGACTAAGACAACGATCTCCCGACAAAGTGTTTTACTCTCCAATATCAATCTACTCAAAGAAAGCCATATTTGTGGCGTATCTACTGAAATGATTAGGTTAGAATGGGGCTAATTAAGATGACAAGGGGTGACGGTCGAAGAAAGTTAGGGTTTCTTTTAAAATAAGAGGATAGCTTTTAGAGAGAGAGAGACATCCTCATCTATCTCGAAAAGGATTGATGGGTTGAGCTCGCTTAGTTGGCCATACAAACTTGGGTCATGTTTGGCATAAATAGGTGATAAGTTGGATAACTGTCTTAAGGGAAAAAAAGGGTCAAAGTTGTTATACAATAATAACAAACTTTCAATTACTCGAAGTTAAGAGCGTATTAAGATAACTTATCAAATGTATTTGTTGTTTGAGTTCTTGTTTGGTGCATATGCCACAACTTAATCAAATACCTACTGGCCTTATATAAAACTATATGTAAGACTGTCTTACATCAATTTTTCCATTTATTATACTTCGTACTTTTTCAAGACCTAGATAGTCGGGTTGGTGTTTAAAATCAAATTCAATATTTTTTCAAATGCCAATTATTTCATGTCATCAATCTGAACTCATTATTATTTTTCTTCTCCACACGTTGTCTCAATGTGTTGCCATTTCATATGCTTGGTCAAGGTTGCATGTTTTGCATAGCAATACTTTTCTCTTATTTTCTACTGCGATCAATTTGTTGTTATTCGTCATTTGACATAATACTATCCCGATAAACATCCCCTAAAGGGGGAAAAAAAGTATCATCCGCATCAACACTAGAGATTAGCTTCCGAATATTGATTTATTCTTCTTGGTTGATTGTGTTTGGAGAATTTGGTGTGTGATTGATTCATACTCTCAAAATTACTGAATCTATTCGTGTTGTTGACCTAAACTGATATGGAGTAAACTAAAATAAAATGCAACTGCTCTCATTTTTTTTTTTATTTTTTTTATTTTTTTTTTATTTATTTATTTTTTTTTTTTTTTGTTTACCCACTGCTCTCCGTCTCAATTTGTGACTCTTGCTTTTTTCCAAATTTCCCTCTCAAAAATATTAAAATCAAAAGAAACTTGCACGTCTCTAAAGCTCTCCGCCATTTGCACACCTTCCCTCCATCAAAAACACCATTTCAATTTCGCTTCTCCCTTCAAATTCGAAGTTTCTCTCTCTTCGGTTTAGGTCTGTGACGATGTCGCCAACTCATCCCCTGACTGTTCGGCCGGTCACGATACCATTCTCCGACATGCAAGTACACCTCCGATTCTCACTTCTTTTACTTGCTGTTGTTGTTGTTGTGTTTAATTTCTGTAAAATTTGATGTTTTCAATGTTGTTGAGTTGTTGATTTTGTTGTTTTTTTGCTGGAATTTTTGGTGGTTATGATCGAATTATGAAGGACAAGAGTGCGGATTTGTCGGCTTTGATTGAAGAGGGTTTTGGTCCCAACGGGCTCGGAATCATCTCCGTTTCTAATGTAAGGTTTCTTAGTTTTGACTTGTTGTTTGAGTTCTCGTGGTTTATATATATTCAATCTTGAAATAAGTTATAAATTACTGAAATTTTTGAGATAAAAAAAGGGCCAGAAGTGTGGGAATTGAGTGTGAAAAAAAAAAAGAAGAAGCTTAACTAGTATGCTAGCAAAAATAAAAAATTAGTAAAATCAACAAAGTTAGCAAAACATTTTTGCGAAAGTCAATAAAAAAATCAACAAAAAACAGTTGAAGAGAAGATGCTCTCACAAACGTACCCACTGACATTATAGTCTTAATACGTCCCTTCATGTGAAAGCCCCTTGGCGCTGAAATGGTGCAGAATCATAGTCCTATTAGTGTTTTGATTAAGTAGATCTGCATACTCCTAGTTATTAATGCTATGTCGTTACCTAATTTTACAGTTTTGCTCTCAGAATGTCAATAAAACACTCTTATTCAAATAAAACCATCTCTAGCCTGAGTTTAAGCTTGTGAATGGAAGGTAATCCATGGTTTTGTAAAATGAGACTTTAAACTATATGTTCACTGGTGTGACAATATAGGGAGACAAGGGTCCAGAGGCATCACATGCTGGAAGGTCGAGCAGGAGCCATGTATACTCAAACTGTACCGTATTTTTAATAGGCAATCCTTGATGTACAACCTTTCCTTAGTCTTATGCTCAGATCATCCAAAAGACAGTTTTCTTTTTTCTTCTGTTTTTAGCTCCATTTCTCAGAGATGGTTATTCAATTTCAGGTTCGGATATCCATTTATGCAAGTTATTGCCTGGCTTATTGTCTTCCATGATTAACACAGCATCTTGGTTTTGTGATGCTGGGAGCTTATATAATGTGTGGCTCTCACAGTTGCTATATTCTGCATATGGCATAATTATGGTGGTTTGATTAGAAAGGGATCCTACATAGTCCTCAGTCTCATTTTTCTTATGTTTACATTCTTACCTCTATTTTAATGCAGGTTCCAGGTTTTTCTTCGTTGCGGCAGAGTCTCCTACGTCTTTCACCCAAGTAAGGATTCTAAACTGATTATCATATTTTATATTGATGTATGAGTGAATGATTGGTAGCTAGAAAATAACGCATAGTAACTTCTACTTCGATTGAACGTTCTCTTTTTCTTAGATTAGCCAAACTTCCCGAGGAAGAGAAGAAAAAACTTGAAGATTCTCATAGCAGGTATGAGTCTACCAACTTGCAGTGCTTCTTAAGCTAAGTTTGCCTCTGTTGTATTACTTGTATATGCAATAAAGTCTAGTGATCAGTTTTTAAAGGGTGACATTCTCCCTCCCCTGCTTCATGCTTTTGTTGGTTTGCTGACAAACACTTTGACCACAAGTTTAGGATGGGACTCATTTGGGTTCTCACCTTCTAATGAGGAGTTAACCAGTTTCCCTTCCTCTTCTTCACCTGTGGTTTTTTAGCAGTTATTTCAAGTGTATTACTGGAGTATGAAATGTAGATCATCAGTGATTATCTCTATGTCATTAAGTCGAATAGGTAGTAACAGATCAGAGACGACCCAGGTGTTACATGTATATATGCCCAAATATGTAGACTACCTACAGTTTGTTCTGCTGTTTGACGTAAGTCAGAAACAATACTTCCTGATGATCCATATTAGCTCAATGATAAGTCTACTCATCGAATTTATGTAACTGTATGACACATCACTGTTCTTTGAGAATGCCTCTGTTGGCCTGCAATGCTGTATGAGTGATCCATTGGTCCTGTACTCCTGCAATGTGCTCCGGCATTGAAAAGAAGATGAAATTAGCCATCAGGAACTTGTTGCATCTATGAATGTTTAATGCCAACTCACCATTTAGAGTTTGAAAAGGTTGTCCACGGCACTTAGTTGGCTTCTTTCTCTC